>JAUTBV010108042.1:2500-14716 GCA_032361325.1 Lepetodrilus fucensis
AACACGAATACTGGGTACATCTTGATTATAATTCTTATCACAGAGTGAGTTTAACAATCACATCTTCAACGTTGAAACGAGCGTATTTATCGCCAATCAAGCAGTATTTCAGTGCGGATAAGAGAGTCGGGTGATAGCTGACATTCGACAACCGCAGAGTGATCTTCCACACCTCGGGCGGGAACGTGCATCTTAATGTTCACTTGAAATTCAATTACAGACGCATACAGTAGACTCAGACTCTGTCGTTGACCTTCTTTACAAAACCCCCACAGAGGAAACGACGGCGATGTCTATAAAAAGACCAAGGTGAAGTCAAACTTGCTTTCAAATACGAAACTATGGACGTATTGTATATTCTTCCGCATAGAAATCCGACCAATTCCGAATGATGTCAAACACGACTATTTTCCGGTACACTTGCTGAACATGAAATTGAAGCAATAATTGCTGCGTCATTCCTTCAAAGGTTAACAGTCACTGAGCCCTGTCAAGAACGTTTGAAGTCTCGCTGAAGTCTCGCTGGCAATCTAGAGATGAGACTCTCCGACGACTATTTATTAAAATGAAATAATGACGCGTGTTTCGAAAAATAATTATCTTGGAAAACATAATGTTTGCATCTCATAATTATATTCATCGTTCATCGGACATTAAACTAATATTAGCTGGTGACATTTATATAAGTAATTATTATAAAAATAACTATTCGTATAGTATAGTTAATGTTTACGGGAGTTGAGAATAAATGAGGGAAGGCTAAAATATAACCAGAAGAAGGGTATGCAGTTTTTGAGTCTGTGTTGTTGAGTGTCCAGTATAAATGTCAGATCCTAAATGAAGAACATCCTATAAGAATTAAATCGTAGAGAACTTGATCTATCCTGAAATATTTCACTTACTAGCTAGATAAGTCTGTCGTCTGTCGCTGGCGATCGACTTTGCTAGACTGGACGCCTGTCTTATATGTTCTTTTAAAGCGTAAACGAGACGGAGAACCAGTCTATTACACGTGGGCTGACGTACGTTTTCAATGCATCTTTGGATAGATATATTTTACAGAAAAATTAACTATTGTTATTGGATATTTTCAAATGCGTTGAGAACTATACGAACATTGGTCCAACACCAAATAGTGATTTCATAGTATGGCAATGAAAAGTATCCAATCAAGAACTATACAAATGGTTCGTTTCCTATCTGTTGAGGATTAATATAAAAAAGCATGGTATGTTTACAGCATATGTTTACAGTTTGTTGTCGAATGTTGACATTTCTTAAAAAAATCCCTACGTAATACTAATACGTTCCAAAAACTGGCTAGTAGCATGTTGAGAGATCCAATAAAATACATGACCACTCATTAGAAAAATGTAAAATACATTAAGAAAAATAAATAAATTTCGGATCCAATCAAAATACTCTGAGAAATAATAACATAGTAATTGTCATTGAGAGTGGCACGTTAACATATCACAGAACACTGGAGAGATTTTCATATTGTAAGGGCATCTTGACCTGGAGATAATAACCCCCACTTCCGGCTAGTAATAGCGGAGAGAACCTCACCGGAAATGTGGCATTTGCACATCCGGAATAGGTTCGGATCAGGACATTTCCATTTATACAGCTCTTCGTAGGTAAATGGTCCAGCCGATTTCGAATGTGTGACTTCGTTAATTCGAAGTGGTAAGCAGCTACAAAGAGCTCCTACACTCTGGGGTGTCAAACGCTCTCCTCGCATCGAACGTAATCAGGTTGTCTTATCCTATTGACTACTTTCCCTACCAGAGGGCGTTGAACACTTCTTCCGGTACTGATTAACCATCTCACAAGGGATTTCAGCTAGATCACATGAACGGACTATGAGTAATGTACTATTCGAAAGCATTAGATAAATGGGAAGCATAATTCATAATGTGATATACAGCAAGATATACATATTTAGATATCACCATTTACAGCTAAGGACAAAATCACAAATGACATTTTACCAGTGAGTTTAAATACAGCCTTTACTTGACTTGATAAATTATATTCAGTTTAATTGCACGTACATACGTAGTGCACATTTTGTCTAAAAACAATCCAGTTATGTATTGCTAGTTATGTATTACCTGATTTTAGACACTGTGTACACTACAGCAACATTTCCCCAACATTTTGACAACAATGGGCATGAAATGCATTGACACCCTTATTTCGTGGATTATCTCGGTAAATACTTCATAGAAATGTGAAGAAGAGCATCAGCACGTGCAAATTGAACCTTTTTGCTCATTCCTTCTTTCGAACGTCGCCCTTCTGCATCAAATAATACTTACTCACAATAGTTGGTGATCGTTATATAAACAGATTTTATATTACTGGTGCAATGTTTTTATTATTTTAATTTTGGTTAGGGCAAATAAAATAAGAAAATAATTGTTTTTTTTTGTTTTTTAATTCTATGAAGTATTTACCGAGATAATCTACGAAATAGGGGTGTCAATGCATTGCTACCATTTTGTCCATTAAATCACATGACCTCAAATTGATCACATGATGTCACTAAATGTTGGAGACATGTTGTAAAAATGTTGTAAAACTCACTTTCCCCTGTACACACTATGCAACATTTTACCAACATTCTTCCAACAAATAACTCTCCAATTCTTTTTACAACATTTCTCCAACATATTGTAAAACTAATTTGCCCTGTGTACACTGGCAACATTTTCCCAACTTGGAGTTGTAACTCAGAGTTACACCATTTCCTACACGTAACCTTTTGTTTATTAAAAAAAACTAAATGAGTGTGTACAAAATATGATAAAATAACTATAATAGGTTCGATTAAAACTGACAGTTCGCTGTGACAGCGCGACCGTTTAAAACAAAATCAATAACAGGAATTAATTAATAATCTGTGTTCGTTTCCGCTACTCTCGGAAACATAGAAAATTGTGGAAACGAACAAAGATTGAATTTTAATGAAAGCATCAGTTATGCAGTTTACAGATACTACTGTCAAAAACGAGTTTACATGACATATTCATGAGTGACAGTACTCAGAAGTTAAAACTTTAATACTCATAATTTTACTCTATTTTTAGCTTCGTAAACATCAAAGTTGTTATCTCCATGTTACATGTATCGGGTTGCCTCAAATTTAAAAATACAAATGTTAATAAATATATAATTTCCGGAATGTAACAAAGCGACGTGGAAATTATTACAGCAAACACACATATATTCTAGATACCGGTATGATATCAACCAATGACATTTAGACACTGCAACCCACGTGATAGGCTACTGTTTCTAGCATCTTCTATAACACAGGGCCTGGTATCTTCTAAAACACACGCCGCTGGGCGTAGAGTATAAAACAGTTTGATTCTCAAAGATGTATTACAAAGAAAAACAACAATAAAAACAAATGGAATGGTATCAAATGGTGTACACAAGATGTTTTAAACATAGCAAAGAAACATGGTATAAAACATATCTATATATTAATAACCAAACTAATAAAAATTGAATCTTGGTTCGTTTTCGCTGTGATACGTGTTGGAGAGTATCACTGAAACGAGCCATGATTGAATATTTATTAGATTCAAGATTACTGGGTAAGAAAGTCAACAAATCTCCACAACACTAACACTCACTTCGCTGCTACAATTATAATATAGTAAGCAGTCATGCAGAAAAAAAGCGCGCTCTCCGATATGTATAGAGGAATAATTCTTATAAATTGAACGAATGCCATCACACTAGACAGTGATATGATTTCTTATTGAATAAACCTATCGCAGTTGTATGATATCATCATAATGTGAGATCGCTGTACATGTACACACATGCTCGAAACTCTGGCCATTATCAACCTCAGCGCATTTCCGGGAGGACTTCCGGAATAAGCTTCAGATCCTGAAGATCGAGGTCCCGGCCACCATGGGCTTCCGGATGTAGGCCTACTACGCGGAGAAGTAGAATATTTGACGGATCTAAATAGGTCTAATGGTCGTGCTTTCGAGGATGCTGCCTACACAGCGAGACTACTAAAAACAAAATCACACTGTGAATCTTTCAAACGGATCTGCGACATCATCAACAAAGATTATTTAAAGATTTTGTTGGGAGGCCTACAAAATTAATTCTGGCGATTTCATCATCTGGCCATATCTGCCGTTCAGTGGACATATTTATACACGTTATTCGTCTATGAAAGCTCAAGGATGTAACATATATCAGTATGATAAAAAATATCAACATTGGTACTATTATCTCCCTTGAAAAAAACAAGCGTTTCCATATGTACAAGTGCCATTGTCAATGCCGGAAACGTCTTCTCTAGAGGTCAAATGTTACTTCCGTTTCTAGAGGACAAATGTTACTTCCGTTTCCATAGGTCAAATATTACTTCCTCTTCTAGAGGTCAAATGCTACTTCCTCTCCTAGAGGTCAAATGTTACTTCCGTTTCTAGAGGTCAAGTGTAACTTCCGCTTTCATAGGTCAAATTATACCTCCGGTTCGCGAGGTCAAAGGTTACCTCCGTCAACTGCTTTGTCCCATGCGATATATCTGTGGACATGCGCGTCTTTGAACTCTGTAACATCCGACAAAGAGACCCTCTTGTTACCCGATGTCAAGGTAAAGGAGCAAAGGTCAAGGCTGCCGTCTATGAAACAAGTATTGAAACAAGTGTCGTGGTGGGAAACAATGCTCTTTTTCTGGTAAGTGTATCCCTTAAGCCGTCATTTGAAGACAAGCGATTTCTCCCTCTTGCCGACGAGCCACGTGTCCGGGACAGCATTCAACAGTTCCTTCCTTCATCACGGTCAAAGTGAAAGCAGAATATTCCAGTGCGTTAGTCCCGACCGCGTCCTCAGCCGAAGAATGGAATTATTCTGTTGTCGACAGGTTCGTGTGTGGCCACGGGCATGTAGTTGAAAGAAGGACACACTCCGTATCGCTGTCCGTACGGCGCCATCATAGAGCAAACCTCGTACAGCTTGCTCCAAGTGAGCGCCGTGATGATGCTGTAGCGGGTCACGAAGGACATGCTGGCCACCGACCTCGAGTTGGATATGATGCCGATAATCCTCCTTCCTTCCCTCGGGTCGTCCGTGAACACCGCCGCGCCTGAGTTCCCCACCGATGAATCGCAACGCGTGACCAACAGGTGTCCGTCCATCAGAGCCATGTTGGAATGCGAGTGGCACTGCGAGCTCCAGAGAACAGGGTCGTATATGGACTTAAAGGCCAGAAAGTACGTGTCTTCGTTCAGGATGTTGGCCTTGGGAACCGTCAGTGGCATGAACCTCTTCCGGCCCGCCACGGCGAAGCTGAGCCGGATGATGGCGTAGTCGTACGAAGACCTAGCGGTTTCGCCCATGGAGCTCCGCCTCAGCCACGGGATGGGAATGCTGATTTTCTCCACGTAGTACACCCGGAAGCCCATGGTGGCCGGGACCTCGATCTTCAACATCTGAAGGTTGTTCCGGAAGTCCTCCCCGTTGTGGACGCAGTGCGCCGCGGTGAGCACGTGGAGCGGGGTGAGCAGTGTCCCCGTACACCCACTGGACAACCGCACCACGTTGGAGTACGGATACCTCCGCATCCTCGGGCCGTACACCGGACTACGGTTGTCCTCGCCGTACACGAACACCTTCTTGTTATACCGGAAGCGTCCTCGTTTCACGACCTTGGGAAAACGAACACTTATATAGGACCTATCGACGTGACGTGGTTTGGTAAAGTTCCCCGTATCGGCGATTTTCGAGGTTTGGTTTAAAACAGCAGCAGTTTTGTAGTCTTTCCTAGCGGAGTTTTGGCTAAGAGGAGTTGTGGTTTGATGACTGACTGGACGATTGCGATATAAGGCGGTGGTTTCATTGACGGGAGCACTGAGGTCAGAACAAAGACGGTTATTGTGGAACTTGCATAATCTACTTAGAATAGCATACAGCAGATTGGCTTTACTGAGTTGAGAAGTGGGACGGACAGATGGCGGAACCAATGGAAGCTCGGCTGAGGAGGAAAGTGAAGGAACTCTTCCGTCGTCGATTTTGACGACCGCACATAATATACACGGCACGTGGACGAGCACGAGACAGAGGAGAGCGGATGCTGTTACGGACGATGCTGCTGTGACACGGAGATGGTAAGACATGGTTGCTATGGGAGATGGTCGCCTCAATCTCTGGAGGATGGTTTCTGACGTCACTGGAAGTTAATCTGAAATAGAAATAAAAAAGTAGATATATTATCCATGGGTATACCCTATACTGTACACCATTGAAGACCGTCTTGTTGTTGATAGTGAAGCAAATATATTCATATAATTGCACAACAAATGGATATGAACTAAGATTTTGGAATTATTGTATTATTATCTTAATTGAAAATCCCTTGAAAATGGCAACTATGAAATAATACATAGGTGCATTTATAGCCATGCTATCATTATGATCAAGATTTTCAATAATGAAACATTCTACAGAATAATTCATCTTCATTTGTATAACCGACAAGTCATATCTGCATTTCAACATTCAATTGAGCTTTCTGAAAGTAACTGTAATTTCAATAGTATTACTCGATACAAATATAATGCAAAGAGTAATAAACGAAGATCATTTATGTGTTTCCAGTTCATATAGTTCTGTGATTGGCTGACATCATGCAAGTATAAAGAAAACGAAATAATATAACTGAATCATATGCAAGAACGCTACCCAAGGATAACTAAGAAGCAACACGCCACGTGAGCAAACCGCGCTAACCCTCTCATGCTGGAAGCAACCTGAAATGCCTTAAAGAGCAGTGCATTTGCATAAGCCAGCAGAAAGAGGGTTAAGATTGGTATAAATGGTTCTTCTATGATGGAGTCCATGTTTGTAGCCACTTCGAGAAAATCAAAGACTACCAATACGATTACCGACAACTCAACAATCATAGTTACGCGATCTTTCACAGTCCACAGTTCTACTTCCGGAACATGTGTTTACGTGACTGGGCCTTTAATGAAGTCGGTATCTTGTTATTGATATTCTCGGCGATGGATGAGCTTATGCATATCTTAATTTCCCGTTGCGTGATACGCATGAATGTTAGTACTAAAAGCCATCGTCCCGTTACTAGGTAAACTAGGAATACCTGCAGACGTTTTATATCGTGTCTTATTCTCATTAAAATCAGGTATCAGTTTTCGATCTTCATGTATTTTGTCGGTTAAGTCGCTAAGTGAACCAACTAGCGAATGTCCGATACATCTTCAAGGAAGCGTCGTTCAGGGAATGGTTTTAATGAGATTGCGCGGCGTGTTGAACGCGCTCACTCAACACATTAATTAGAAGAAGTCTACTAAAACACAGACGGGGTTAATATGTCAGTAAGCTATGGCCGAGTCGACAGGTAACAGTATATTCAGCTGGATCCACGCTAAACCAAACAAGCATAGTGTTTTCAATGTGAGAAGATTAGTTTGTCCTGACTCAAGGATGTCACCTAATTGTGCAATAAAATAAAATAGGTGAGTGGGCATTTCTTCGAAAACTATGACAATTTTGGGATTTACAGTGGATAAACAAAAAATTAATAGTCCAATTAAATATAATTATATCAATCTCAAATCACAGAATTGGCCAATAATACGTTATCAAAGTATTTAATCACGTTATTTTCAGCAAACATTTGGGGAAATGATGTATATCTCAATTGACATTTCCATTATCAAATTTCATGCCAGCTTTCATAATACGATCGTGGGTCGATCATGCTATTCGACGTACGATACCATTATTTCTTTAAAAGTAATTGTCATATAATTCAACCAATTAGAAATGATTTAGCATTACATTATATTAACCGACATAGGCTATAAGTCCCATGCAGCGCCTTCTTAACAGTTGGCATACGATGTAGTTCAACCTTGACAAGCACTATTGTTCACAATTATTATAGTACAGTGCACTGCGTGATATTAGGACATCAAATAATGAAGACAACTGTTTAAACATTTCGAAATATTACATTGATATAAACCTAGCCTCGAAACGTTCTTACGATCGTACGACAATCTTAACGATTCTTATACTTATAGTATGGCTACGAACTATTCTTAAGCAAAGATGTTCGTAAGAATGTTTTGAGGTCCAGGGGCTATATTCTCAAAACGTTCTTACGAACTTCTTAGCATAAGAACAGTTCGTAGCCATACTATAAGAATCGTTAAGAACTGTTCTTAGGCTACGAAGTTCGCAAGAACGTTTCGAGAATATGGGTCCCCAGATCTGCCATTATTCTAGTATTCCGAAACCAATATTTGTGACAAGCGCCTGTGATGTATATTAACCAATGTATACTGTTGTATGCGCTCAATATCACGATGTATGCTTTTTTTAGAAAAATATAATTCTGTTCCGTTCGGACGCAAATTACGCGCAAATGCTAAACCTGACTTATTCGCAAGAATGAAATTATGTTATTATTATCATCATCTTATTGATAAACCCCCCAAAACTGCTCAACAACAAACTTACTTATCAACGGGAAGCTGGCAATTTCGGAAGTATAGCGTATTTTAAACCTCAGAGCACTAAGTAAATCTACGCAATCCACTAAGACGCTCTTGGGTTCCGTGTTATATCTCCGTCTGTTTAATCAAATATCGAATCTCCGGGTGATATACATGGGTACGTCATGGTATGCTTATAGCAGCAAGCAGCCAGATTCTTAATGGAGGGGAATCATCCGTAAGAAAACGAGATCAAGATATGTTGGACTTATGGGCAATCGATGGAGATGTCGCGCACGAACCGCGGCTGTAACATCCCGGTCCACGTCACGACAGCGAGATTTGATTCTATCACACATGTCATCGTTTTCGGAGAGATGCCCATAGAGGTAATGATTTTTGCCATGAAGTGAGATATTTGAGTCCGGACAAACGAGGGTCTCATGTAATGTCGCCTCCCGCTGGGATCATCGGACGCAGCTTGCGTCACCGACGTTGACCCCACGTCGCCGGAGTGATCAGCTTTCACCGACTCCCCCGCAAATAGACCCTATAACATTCTCATCTACAAGCGGAGGTTAGTACACTCGTATCGATGGGACTTCGACTGCGGCCTGAAGAGAGAGAGAGTTTTAGATAGAAAAACCTGAAATAAAATGTTCAGGACTGGAAGAAAAAAATAGGCTACAAAAAAGGGAGCTAAATGGTCTATTTGAAAAAGTGATAGCAATCTGTATGTGACACTTGTTAATCTACATGTAATACGGGCACCACCAATCCAGCGGTTTAAGAGTTTTTTTAGAAGTTTTTCTTTGTGTTAAATGTATTCTGTTTATACGATAGCAAGTTTAAAGGGAAGTTAATGTCTTTAAAAACACGCACTTACAGCTTTTGATGATGTTTTTGACTTAATTTGAAATATGTATTGTAATAATTACAACTAAAGGTCCGAAATGCGATTTTTCATACAGGACATACAGCAAAATAAAATTAATGAATTTAAACAATGATAAAGCATTTATTGTACTGTATATATTCTTATGTTGAATGTAATATAAATGTTTTATCATTATTTAAGTTTATTTAATTTTATTTTGATGTATTTACAGACATACCGCATTCGAGATCTACATTCTGAATGCATATTGATGACTATAACATCATATTTTTTGGGTCCCAATCAAAATATGTCTAAACGTGTTGCAGCCATATAATAGGATATTCTCTAGACTCCGAGGATACTAGAAGTCACAGACACCGGAAGTGACCTATTCCGAAGTCCCTAATGATTTCATGAGTCCGAGAAATTACACCGACCGCTAAGAATATTTCTCGAATTGAGTTCAGGAAATATGACACACATAGACAAGTAAGTTGATTATTGTTTATGGCAATACTATTTAACATTTAAACGTCATTTCATGTCGCAACTGAAGTATCCTTGTGTGCCAATCATAAAGTGTCATCATGCGTCACAACTGAAGTTGCATCATGCGGCACCATTGACGAGTCATGTGTCACCCATGGAGGGTGGGGGGTGGCGTGGGATAGTGGGTGGGAGTGGAATTGTGGTTGGTGGTCGTCTCCTGGGATATACGCGATGCTGTTTGACAAGATGGCATGACTCTTCCAATTTAATGTCCCATTTTCAAAATTTTAATCCTGTCAAGATTGTAAATGAATTATATATGATTCATTGTCAGTGTGACTCATTATATTGTTCTATTTTATTGTCATACAGTGAGAATTTCACATTTTTAACTTAAATATAGAAAATGGAATTACATTTAAGTGATTGTATCAATGTTTCTTTAATCAAGATTTTCTGTATTTTATTGTATTTTTCGTATTTACAGAATTTGTAAATTTAAATAATTATCAAAGATTTCATATAGTATATTCTAATGGTAGTTTAACCCTCTCCATCCTGGGTTAACCCTATCACTGTCCCTTAGCCTTCAACCTGGAGAAAGTTAAGGGCACTAGTAAGCACTAGTTAATTGCGCTAGTAAATAAATATTTCGTCTACGCCTTTTATGGAGTATAATATAACGATCATTGAAGTATACTTCATTGTCAAAAGTTCAAAACACCTTGTTTTTCGCACTCGTCAATATGATGACACATTCGTAGTGCATTACAATTATTTTAACGCTTGCTTCTGTTAAAACTGCTCAAAATTGTAGCACAGGAGCGTAGCGCATATTTAAATGGTAACAATGATAATGTATGCGTTACCATGATAATGTATGCGTTACTGTTGCATATACTACTGGGAAATGTAGCAGTTTTCTTTATGTTCAAATTCCTAAACAAATATTATTATTGAAAATCTTAGCATACGGAAGAGAAACTTATTTTTGTGTGTGTGTTTTATTTTTCGCGAAAGATCATAATTATCTGGTAACGTTCCTTTGAACACATATTCCGTAGAAAAAAAATGATTGTTAATAATTACATCTAAACTAGTAGTTTATTTTCGTATCTTTAGCTTATAATAGTGTAATGTGGCCGCTCCTATGAAACATGTATACGTGCATTTCCTCATCTTCAGTTATGTACTCTAGTATACCACACCGAGTATACTACTATTGATATGATATCCTTTACAAACATACGTAATATAATACTACTATGCATATACTACAATAAGTATAATTCATCATCATTAATCCATCCCAAGTAAGATTCCTGGATCAATTTAGATACCTTCATAGCTTGTCTAATATTCCAACTCATAAACCTAAACTCGTTTAATTGCCATGTCCTTTAATATCCGGGAAATAAATTGCAAAATGAACTGCTCTTACCGTGTGATCGAGGTCAATAAGAACAAGGCATTGGATGAAACCCGCCTTCAGAGATCTGCGGCTATATGCTTCTGTTGCAAATGGGTGAAAGATTCCCACTCACAGTACAAGTCATTAAAGTCATCCCAGAGATCAAAGACAAGATGAGGACATTACGGTAACACTGACTTGTTACCTGCACTGTTACCCAGATGATTGAAAAGACACTATAATATGTAGGAAAACATTGTGTGGGACTTTTGTAACAAAGTCCTACGCACTTAGCCCTGGTTGCGAGAAAAACAATTTTGCAGAATTAATACTTCGGAAAACAAAATGATATTTCCAAATAACACCGTCACTTATTTTTTTTCTTTGTTATTTGGATTTGACGTTTCATTACTTTCATTAATATGTGTGAGGTAAATTCGACGACGTCGTGACATTTCGAACGCGGTAATTATCAATGCACGTATGACTGCAATAGAACGCGTATAACAATGCGTTATGGACATTATAACTTAGTAATGACATTCATGTTAATTTTACAAAGGTAGTAGTACTATAGTGGCATGTATTAACAAGCGTATATGTTAAATGTGCTAAAAGTTTATGGATTCATAAATATTTCTGTGTTTGTAAGTTAGTGAGGTCATAAGAAATAGAAACCGATACCTGATGTAAAGATACATTTGCCAAATGCCCTCTATATACAGGCTCTCTATATACAGTTATGGAAGTAAATCAAGCCCACTTTATTAATGTGGGTTGGCTAAATAGAGGATCTAACATGAGTGGTCATTCAATACTGAATTTATTAAACGAGTTGGTGAAACTGATATTGTTCGAGGCTTTGCCGAGCACAATATCAGTTTTACCGACGAGTTTAATAAATTCAGTATTGAATGAACACGAATGTTAGA
>JAUTBV010108053.1:0-14711 GCA_032361325.1 Lepetodrilus fucensis
AACTGGAATTCATGGATAATTTTCGCGTCCGACCGCCCCAAAATAGATCAGAATTATTTCATCAAACATAATATAAACAGGATACTAATAGATATTAGTATTGAAGATTTCGAACCTGCGATATTAACGGCCATCAAAATAAGAAATCCTAAAGCATCCATTGATATTTTATGCGATGAAAACAGGATCGACTGTCACCAGAAAGACGCTGACTACAATCAGGTATTTGGTCGCAACCCAGGTTTTATAAGGTCCTTGAGCATGTTACCATCACTATTTCGACAGAAATACGATATGGTAATCACTGATGCTAACATGGAAGTCAGGCGTCCTTCCTCCATGTGCGGTAAGCATGCCGCATTCTTTCATAATGACTGCCTATACGATGCTAATAACCGCCCTTATGCTGCAATATTTGCAGGACTACTCTCTTACCCAGTAGGTTTAGTCGCCGCCCTGTTAACTATTAATCATTTTCGCAAGCCCTTTCAAGCCGCATCTCCTCCACTTGAGGCGGCCGATTTGCTTAGTCACATAGGAATAGACCCAAAAGTAGGACAACCCTATGCCAGACTAAATAGGAATGACTGACGTTTATATACCTCCAGTTACCGCCTTCAAGATGGGTGAAGGAGAGCAAAGCGGCGGTTACCGGGAATGGTGCGCAAATAGGGAGCAGCAAGCACCATTACAATACTCTTTTCACTGTGATACGGAACTGTTGTTTTCTATTCTTGTTCCGGTGCACAACCCTACCGATCACTGGCTACAAGAATGTATAGATTCGGTACGCAGCCAATTTTATGCTAACTGGGAGCTCATTTTAGTTGATGATGCTTCCAAATCTACTACTGTAGACCTACTAAAAAAAAACCAACTGCTTGATGATCGCGTCAAAATAGATCTTCAAACAAAACAATCCGGTATTTCAAAAGTAACCAACCTGGCTGCAGCTATAGCAACCGGTGATTACCTGGTTTTTCTAGATCACGATGATTTATTAGATGCTTATGCATTACCTGCATTTAATCAAATCTTAATAAAAAAACCGGCCACCGACATCCTATACGCCGACGAAGACCGGTTCGATGAACACTATCATCGACTACACCCCAGCTTTAAGCCAAAATTCTCACTTGAAAAGCTGCTCAGCACTAACTATATCCATCACCCTGTTGTTATGCGTCGAACAATCTTTGAAGAAATCGGCGGACTTGATAGCCAATATGATGGCTCACAAGATTATGACTTATTGTTGAGAGCCATTGAAAAAACAACCCATATTGAGCATATCTCAGACGTCCTTTATCACATGCGTCTGCACAGCGGTTCATTGTCATCAGGGCCCGATGCAAAGCCAAAGGCACATGAGAGAGGTAAAGCAGCAGTTCAAGCCTATTTACAACGAGAAAACTTAAATGCGGTAATCAAGCCAACTAAATCTGCGGGATACCATAATTTAACTTACCCCATCAAGCAGCGCCCTAAGACTTCTATACTTCTCTTAGCTGACCCAGACACACCAATCAAAGAGTCCCTGCGAAATTGGCAACAACATAAAGAGGATGAAATATTAATCTGTGACGACTATAGCAAAACAATCCCGGCCCGGTTTAATGATTTGGCTAATAAAGCACACGGAGACGTATTCTTATTTGCTGATGGTCAGCTACAACCAGGACCTGGGTGTGTAGATGAGTTATTGGGACACACTATCCGTAAAAACATAGGGTTAGTGTCAGGCAAACTGGCATACAACGATGGCAAACTGCATAGCTGCGGCTTAACTATTGGCATAAAAGCTTGCGCCGGACGTTGGCACTGCGGTTGCAACGCAGACGATGTGGGTTATGGTGGATGGATGGGAATTAACCACGAAGTCTCTGCGGTTCCCTGGCAATTAACGGTAATTAAAAGTGAATTATTTTTTAACGCGGGCCTTTTTAACACTCAATATATAGAGCATGGGTTTGATATTCATCTTGCGTTACAATTAAGTATAGATCAAACAATCAAGCATCTAACTATAGTCCGCGCAAAAGCCACCTTCCCTCACTCATGCCCTGATCAACCCGAACAATGGAAAAAACACGATTTTACTCTTTTGTGGGCCCACTGGAAAAATAAATTAAATCAAGAGGATCCTTTTTTCCACCCTCACTTTAGTATCTATGATGAATCCATCCAGTTTATCTCGCCCTCTGAACTAAATCTAAAGAAAAATAGAGTTTTTATGGCATATGATAGGGCGACGATTCAATTTTTGTGGCAATGCACTAATACCAAAAAACTTAGTGATTAGGTATCTAAGGAGCGTGCATGGAATAACTTGAACATTCTGACGGGTCTTTTTGCTCCCGACTCCACGACCTCAGTCGTTCCGTAGAACCACTATGCGCCTCTTGAGATCGTTGAAGTCAGAAACAAAAATCCCTTATCATAAATGACCAACTTATTTCATGCATGTTCCTAAGTACATAAAGTATTTTCCAATACTGGAATGAGTCTGTATACTTTATATATCATGCGCGAACAAACCACTTAAGAAAAGCTTGCAATACTAACCGGCCACTATAATTCCCAGTAAGGCGATACAGCCGGGGCTTTCCAGGATGGATAAAAATGATGCTCACCAAATTAAGGAACAATCCAACCAGCTTCAGCAACACAGATAAACACAAAGTAAAAGCCCTGGATCGTCACTCGCTCCAGCATTACCTAAGACTATCCTATGGTCTTTAGCAGTAACCTTTTCCTGTTTGGCTTTCTACCCATTTTTCTAGCTTGTTTGCTAATTATTCCAGCCAGATTTCGAAATATATTTATCCTAGCAGCGAGCCTTATATTTTACTCAGCGGGTTCAGGCAACCTAATTTGGATCCTGATATTCTCGATTATCTGGAATTACTTTTTTGCACATCTGATTGCAAAAAAACAGTCCTGGAAGATCTTGTCACTGGGAATCATATCCAATCTTTTATTACTTGTTTACTTCAAATATACCAACTTTTTCTGGCAAGAGATTTCGACTTTTCTAGCTGGATTCGGTTTTTCATCGGATAACTCAGCTCTACCAATTGCCTTACCCATCGGGATTTCTTTTTACACATTCCAGGCAACTTCATATTTGATTGACGTTTATCGAAAAACAGTTACGCCGTCGGACTCAATAGTCGGATTTGGAATGTACCTAGCGAATTTCCCCCAGCTGATTGCGGGGCCCATTGTTCGATATTCCGAGATTGAGAAAACAATCAAACACCGTCCAATCACGCTGCCTTTATTTTCTGATGGTGTTAACAGATTTTGCATTGGCCTGGGTAAAAAAATCCTCATTGCAGATGCAATGGGAGAAATAGCTGACTTAATTTTTTCACTGCCGAACAACGAACTGACCACGCCTTTGGCGTGGTTAGGCATTACAGCGTACACCCTTCAGATATATTTTGATTTTTCAGGGTATTCCGATATGGCCATAGGACTGGGGAAAATGATGGGGTTTACGTTTCCAGAGAATTTCAACCAACCCTATCGCGCCAAAAATATAACAGAGTTTTGGCACAGATGGCACATAACGCTTTCAAACTGGTTCAGAGATTACTTATATATCCCCCTAGGTGGGAATAGAAAAGGGCCGCTTAGAACCTATTTCAATCTCTTTCAGGTTTTCATTTTCTGCGGTCTTTGGCATGGAGCCGCATATACTTTTCTAGCCTGGGGATTATTCCATGGCGTGATGCTCACTATTGAGCGACTCTTACTCACTCATTTTGGGTTCAAACCACAAGGACTATTGTGGATACTGCCTACCATTGTACTACTGATGATCAGCTGGGTAATATTCCGATCTGACAGCATTGCTTCCAGTGGCACCTACCTGCTGGCAATGGCTGGACTGGGGGAAGGGGTCGAGAACTACTTTGATCCTGGATATTACCTCACCAATGACAGGATTTTTATCTTATGCGTCGGGTGGTTGATTGCTTTACTACCATTTGATAAGTTGGCTTCTTTTAGTATCTTACCTGCAAACCACTTACTTATCTTTTTGAGTAGAAGAGCCTTCTCGATAACCGTGTTATTGCTCGTCACGATTGAGCTTGCCGGTAAGGCTTTCAATCCCTTTATCTACTTCAGGTTCTAGTCTTGAGAGCCTTTTTCAACGTCTTAACCATCATCTTTTTTGCCTTGGTAATTATTACGCCGGTTACGCTAACCCTGACTGACACAAAATTGACCAAGCCCTTGGAAGAAAATCGAGTAAGAGAAACTTTTCCTAAACTTAGAGATTGTAAACTCACACAACTTAATGAATGCCATAAAAAAATCAACAGTTGGTTTAATGATAACTACCACCCACGCGATCTCTTCATAAAGCTAAAAACACAAATAGACTACATGGTTTTCTCGACCTCAGACAAAGTTCATATTGGTAAAGAGAACTGGTTGTTCTACCGCAGCACAATGGATACTGAAAAGGTTGCATGTGATCGAATACCACAAGCGGACTTCGATAAATTGCTCGCTGATTTTGATGCACTGGATCGGTACATGAAGCACAGAGGCATTCAGCTTATCGTTCTTCCTATCCCCCTCAAAGATGTGATCTACCCGGAAAAACTTCCTGGGAGTACCCCAAACTTTCCCAAAAACAGCAGATACCAACAACTTCGAAAGTGGCTTACCAGGCATGATTCGATATTGACTATCGACGCATTTGAACACTTGATCGACAGAAAAAATCAAGCACTGGTTTTTCACAAAACAGATTTTCACTGGAATGACCCTTCCGGTTTTTTGTACGCTGAAAAATTGGTCAACACACTGTGGAAACTTCAATCAAATCAATCAATCAACTTATGGGATTATAGTCTGTCAGTAAAAGAAGAATTTTTTAGTGGCGGTCAGGCAAATTTTTTGCCTTTACTTTCTGCTCCCCAGGAAAATGGCTTGTTCCTTGATGTCAACTGGGAACGCAGCAGAGGCACTCATACCTACAGTGATGCCGAAACCGATCTCTGGAACTACACCTATGATGGAGCAGGCGAGGATCGCGGACGATTGGACGGGCTAGTTGTCATGGGAGATTCTTTTTTCGACGCGATGCATCGATCAGGAATGGATAGTTTTTTCTCATCTGTGCACAGAACAAAAGCCCAACCTGAAAAATTCTCAGAAATATATGCGAATATTCCTGATGGAACGCGTTATTTCATTTTTGAATTTATCGAAGTTAAACTATTTGGTTTATCCACTTCCGGTCTTTCAGTTCCAAAGCTAGAGCAGCCCAAAGAGAATGCTGGACGGAGTTTTGCCTACCCTAAATAATTGGAAATGTTGAGACATCTCCCGAAGCTTAATAGGGATTATCGCGGTTAAAGCTTATCCACTATAGCAACCGCACCTTCAGCATGACAGATTGCGCTACAAGGCACTTATAACTAAAATTCCCCTAGTATTCTACTCTTAGCAATCAATGTAATTCTTCTTCCAATATTTGACTTAGATCTTTTGTATATTTTACGTCACTTTTCAACTCCACATCATTTTCGATTAAACCTTTAACATTTTGAGAGGTTACCCCTATATTTATCCTTAGTATTTCAAAAACCCTAAGCAGCCAAAATACCAATGTTAACGGAACCGAAATAAGAATAATTTTTTTATCGTAAAATATTGCAATCTCTTCTAACACTTCTTTTAAAGTATATTTTCTCTCGTAAAATATATTTTGTTCTTTCTTTACTACTGATAAATCGACTACCTGACTAACTTCAAATATTAAATTATTCAGACCAATCAACTTGACATCAGACCTCCCCCCACTAATTAGTGGAAGTATTGGGAATTTACTTACCTTTTTAATAATCTCATTAAATAATCCGCCATCACCAACAACTAGCCCTGGACGTATAATATTCATATCATTTTCAATAAACCAACCCTCTGTTTCTCTTTTAACTTTGGAATAATCGCTATCATTACCAGTAGTTGCACTTAAAGAACTTAGAAATATTTGGTTCACACAACCTGATTTTTTTAGACTTTCAGCCCACGATATAGTTGAATTTACATTATCTTCTGAAGAAGATTTTTTATCGTAAACACAATGTATCACCCAATCAAACCTTGGCTTATGTATATCTAGTACATCTCCTATTTTTAGGTTAAATGTATCTATGCAATACTTGTTTTTTACATCTTTGGAGCTAGCACCATATACTTCATATCTTTTTCTTAGGGTTATTGCCAGATTTTTACCTATGAATCCATTTACACCTATAATTAAAACTCTCATAGTGTTTTACTTATTCCATTAGATATTCTCATTGAATTTGCCATAATTGAGAAACTATAGTTTGTAGCAGGAATATATCCTAAACATGAACCATCTACTATAAAGACACCTTTGTCTTTATATAACTCGCCATAAATGGTTGTTTGATAAGCAGACATCGGACTTCTCTCCATTGGCAAAGCCCCGCCATAATGAATGCTATTTCCATGAGAAACCTTAACAGCAAAACTTCTAAAAGTTAAAAGCCCTAAATTTCTTAATACATTTGCCGCCTCAGTTATTAGACCTTTTGGTATATCGCCTTTTTTAGAGTCTAAAAATACACTTCCATCTTTCTGTAAGGACAATTTGGCGGATAGCTCCTTTATAGATGGTAAAAATATTTGACAAGCCATCATTGATGGTAATATGTATTTTATAAATCTAATATTGTCTTTTATAGAAAATGGAAATCTAGATAAAAACTCATTTCTCAAAGGCGAAGTGAGTTCGAGCATAGCTCCTATAGAATTTTCTTTTAGTATTTTGCTTCTATATATTAGACTAAGCTGTGTTAACCCAAAACTATCCACCTCTAAAGCTTCACCAATAAACGAGGGAAAAAAAATAGGAAATTGAATAGCAGGATTATCGAAAAACTGCAATTTCGTTTTATAATCGTTTCTTGACTTCAACACTATTCTTGAAGTATTTAAAACACCAGCTGCTAATATCAGCTTTTTAGTTTGAAATCTAATTTCTTTTTTTGTCTTTACATGTAAGCCAATTACTTCTATGAACTCGCCATGTTTCTCCCACCTTTCTACGAATATTTTGTTTTTATACACTACCTTTTTAGCCTTTATTAATTTATCTAATGTCATAGATGGACTATATAATGACGTATGGTTAGGCTGCCAAAACTCCAAATTGTCATATTTACATTTCTCTCTAACATCATAATTATTATTAGAGACCCCGATCCTTGGAGCCCCCAGAAATACACCATTTCTATTTAATTTACTTCTATTTTTTCTATACTTATCATATATGATTTTAGCTTTTTTAGACCTTTCCAATGGTATTTGTAAATTACTACATTTACCAAAATAATAAGTTAAATCATCATTGCATCCAGAGATCCCTATCTCGCTCTCAAGCTTTTTGTAATAAGGCTCTAAATCATCCAGGCTTATTGGCAACCGTTTGAAGTCATCGCTTGAAAATCGCATAAGACCATTACCCCAAGCATTCGCAAGACCACCTTTGGCATAGCTAGTGATAGCATTATAATTATTTTGTTTTATAGTGAATAATTCTGGATTTTTTGTAACGAAGTGAAGGTACGGTGATTTTAGTTTTGCCGGATGTTTTTGTTTGTCTTTTTTGAAATATTCAAATTTTTCTCCTATTAGAAATGGTGATGTTTGTTCTTTCTCTCTAAGTTTATATAAATTCTCTTGATCTTCAATATTTTCTTCTGCCTCATACCCTACATCAAGCATAAGTGAAGTAATATTATTACATGAAAACTCAAAGGCAGATGCAACACCAGAAGCACCAGAACCTACTATGATAACATCATACATCCAAATACTCTTTTAATCTCCGCTTCATGATAACCCCTTTCATCTCTAATAATATTAAATTTATCACTACTATAACTAAAAATATAATTATTCTAAATATATTAATTTTTCTATTATTTATATACCGATATTGATTTTCTACAGTAGATTCTGCAAGCGCAGACAATCTAAGAAAAGTAAATGAAAATATATTATTTTTATCTTTTTTTCTTAGATTATATTCTAGAGCAATTACATCTAAATTATCGTCAACGCATTTAGTGAAGAAATTAATTTGCCTCTTAGAATAATTATCATTTAAATCACTAACAATTACTTCTAAATATTTATCTATATCAGTTGTATGTGAGAAATATTTCACATACATAGTCAATAATATGTATTTATTCATACTTTTTTCGAATCACAACTATATGATGCAAGGCTAGCACTGAACTAAAAGGTCTCAATATCGCTTCTACGTATTTTATCGGCTTCTCCATCCAATAAGGCATTAACTGTTTAAAATTTAACCCCCCAGAAACTAAGTATCTAACGTAATTATTTAAAACACCTGTATGTACAATTTCCAAATCAGGGTTCTTGCTCATAAAAACATCTAAATCTCTAAAAAATACTATGTAACTTAATGCTTGATTGGCCCCCATCATTGGACCCATTGACATATGATTCCAATATTTTTGGCATTTATCAAACGATTCTGTTTCAAACATTCTCTTGTATAAAAACGAGCTTAGCATTCCAAAATATGGATCTACAATTATACAGGTCCCACCAATCATTAATGTTCTATTTAGTTCATTAAAAAATTTGTCAGGGCTTGGAAAATGATGAAAACAATTTATCGCAAAAAACGCCTCTACGCTATTACATTTAATATTCAGCATATTTTGGGCATCTAAACACATATCATTATGTTCATGCACCTTTATATCGGTAGATATTACATCTGAAAAATAATGTTTAAATAGACTAGAACCTGAGCCTATCTCTATTCTGGCCCCCTTATTATCATTTGTTAAACTATACTTAATTGATAAATTATAACTTTTTTCATAGAATTCCTTAAATACATTACCAATCATTTTTTTACTTGACAATATATTCCTATGAAATGTGATTAGCTCATTAGAGTCAACATCTATATTATCTAACTCTTTATATTTTAATTTCTCTAACATAGTTATTACCCTTTAGACATAGACAAAACACCTATACCAATTACTATAATCAACATACCACTTATTTTATAAACATCAAATGTTTCTTGAAATATATAGTAAGCAGCTAACATATTAAATATATATGTCAGAGCCGTTAATGGTATAACGACAGATAGATCAAACTTTGAAAGCATATAAAAAAACAATAACATAGAGCCCACGTAACACAACATACCAGAGATAATATAGATATTGAATAGACCAATCACAGAAGTAAGCGAAGTATACGTGAAACCACTTGTTTGAAAAAAATGTTTCCAAACTGTATTTGCAATAGCATTTAAAAGTGTTGCTGATACCACGGGTATAATTAGCGATAGGTTCATTGATCTTTCCTTAGCGTGCTATGCATATATATCTGTATCGTTTGTACTAAAAACTCAGCTATAAAATACAATAGATAAAGAAGAAAATATTACGGTCCCAATAGGCGTTTTTCGCATCATCAATAGCAGAAACTATTCAATGATACGAACCAAAGAAATCACCCAATGCAATCACAGGAACGCCTCTTAAGCACATCAGAATATTGCAGGCAATTAGAAGCGACCTTTGATATATTCAAGTTACATTAGATATAGTAGCTATTCCAACAATCCGTCCACTCAACAAATAATTTGTTACATGACTATCACTCATTGTCTAAACGAAACCATTTTATAAATAATGGAAATTTCAGTTTGCCCAGAGGCATAAACAACGGCAAATGCAGCATCTTGAGGGGCAATAACCAACATCGAATGAGGGGCCTCGGACTGGGAGCAATTAAATACCTGTAAATCTGTTTTGATAAAATTAGACTTTGAGTCTAACCAGTTAACCTGCAATCTTCCTTGACCAGACTGATCAGCGCAAATCACTAATGCACTATTTATATAGCTCCGCCCTTCTGTCACCGCTACCTTTTGGTACAGTGGCGACTCTACGCTAACGGTGACTTGTCCTGACGCTGATTCAATAGTACTAGTAGCTGGCATCCAACCTTCGATTGTAGAAAAATCAGGGTTTGAGATTAGTTCTCGCTTGAATCGATAGCCGCTCTTTAACTCGCGAACTGTTATTGAAGCCATCTCTTCAAGCTTTTGCGTTGCACCTTCTATAATGGCTCGTTTTTCAGCACTACCCCAGTTCTCATCGAGAATAATGTAGTCTACTCCCTTCTCCAATAACAACTGAGCAAAAGAATTCGAAGATTGTGCATCATTCACAAGTTTCTCGAATTTGTGATTGTACCAATTAGGATAAAGGCCATCCGCATTTAACCCTGCTGTAAGTGGAGAAGAAAATACAGCAACAGGTGTAAGCGCTGGGTTTAACCGGTTAACAAGCTCCACCGCGTTTCTAATTGGGAGTCGATTACGAAGATAATCCTCACGACCTAAAGAACTTATCAAAGGCTGCAAAGATAAATCTCCATAGTAGGTGCCAGATTTAAAAAAAATCACATTGAGGAGCACAACCGACCATCCAGTAAAATAAAGTAATTTCTTAGTGAAAACTGAGCCAGACACCCCAACTGACAATGCAACACCAAGACCTGCCGACAACCATACAAAGGAAGGAAACACATATCTTAGGTAAGCGGTAGATAAAAAAGTCAGGGCAATAGCCAGTACGGCGACTATAAATAAGGTGACGCCTCTATACTGCTGTGAAAATAGTAGTGTCAACAACGCAGGAATAAACAATAACAACCACTGAAAACCAACTGCACCCGGCCTGCTTTCCATAAATTGTTCTGTATGAAAAGTCGCCTGATAGAATATATCCCAGGTCAAACTTTTACCAAGATATCGTGTATCCTCAAATTTTACATCAGGGTAATAGGGAGACAGGAATAAGTGATTATAAAATGGAAAAATTGGGTTGCCCGTAAGACTCCATGCAGTAAAGTATGGAATGGCCCCTACAGCAATAAACAAAACCAAACCCATGACCAAATACAGGCTTAGGTTCCATTTGAACCAAATACGATAGCCCAGCACCAGCAATAACAGCAGTACCGGTAAAATAGTAAACGAGACGGCTTTAGCCGCTAGTGCACCGCCCAATAGTATACCAGCAACAGGTAACTGCTCTTTCTGGCCACCTTCTGAATAAAGCACTTTGAATACAGACAGTGCGCCTGAAATAACTAGTGCTGTCCAAACCGACTCTATAAACAAGCTGCTGCTTTCTGTGAAGGTAAGAGGAATTGTCAAAAAGAGTAGAACAGCCCATCTTGCCCCCACCGAGTTACCACCGGCCCATATTACTAAGTCACGAACTAACCAACTCAAGATAAAGATAAAACCGACATTAATTATCCGCGCCGCAGTTTCTCCTGCTAACATGTAGCCAATTGAAAATATCCAATCCCCCATCATCGGCATAACGGCCCAAACATACGTGCTCACATCAAAGCCCCATTCATGACGATGAGCCAAATGGTTGGGAATGAAAAGATGCATTGCCAGTGCGTCATGTCCAACTTCAGGCATCAACGCAACTGAGAAATGAACAAGTGCAACCAGAACAATTGCGAGATCAAGCCAAATAGATGGTGATGGTTGATTACTCTTTTTGGCTAGGGAAGTAAGGATCTCGAATATGGAGCGCCATCCCAACAACAAAGGAATAGCCAATGCAAACCCATATACTCCCGGGAAATTAACTGGAAAATGTGCCAACAAGCCAACGGCAGTGCCATATGCAACAACCCCAAGCAACAAGATAGTAATGCTAGAGAATCTACTATTGTCAATTTTCAAAACAGAAAGTATGGCTCGACCTAACGCATAAGAAGAAAGGGCAAACCAAACTGCGACCAGTAATGGGTACAACGCAGCTGCAAAAACAGCGATTGCAGCTGCGATAGCAAAGCCAATATGCAATCTACCAACATTAGAGTATCTAGAGCTGATTTCTACAACTACTGCGCAAACGAGAATATATGCGACGCTATGAGGTAGCGAGTTAAGTGAAAATGGCAAAGCACCAGGCCACGACAACTGGTAGAGTCCGAAGAGTGTAATTACACCACCGGCTACAAGAGTGAATATGATAGAGAGAGAGCTAAAATGCACCATTAGCACAACAGCTTGTCAAGCAAGTGAATACCTATTGATAGCGAGAGTACTCTTTCGAATATCGTGGACTTAAGCAATTTGTTAACATCCTTGTCAAGAATATAACGATTAAATAGATTGGGCCAGTGTGTAAACTTATCGCGAAATTGAAGTAGGGATTTACACTACTTTTCTAAAGACACTAATGTTGCTCTCAGTTTTCTTACTATCATCATCTTCCTGAAGAGGCTGAATTGGAGTATTCCCCATATCAAACGTGATTGAGCTGAGAAGCAATTGTGCTCCAAGGATAATAGTAAGCGCTGCAATCATAACGGTGCCAGTAGTAGCTTCAACCTGACTCAGGATAGAGGAATACCAATGATAGCCCCCCCAACTCGCACCGAACAGCAGCAACATTAGGCCAATGACTAACTCTAAGCTCGCTCCATTAAAATCCCTCAAAAAATAGTTATAAAACAATCTTTTAAAGAAGGACTTCATATAAAGCCAGGGGAATTCGAGAGCAACTTTTTTAATACTAAGATTGCTTTCCTCATCATCATAAATAGAATTCATAGGAATATCACGCACTACTGCGCGAACCGTTCCTAATCTGAACAACATGTCACTCTCAAAATAATACCGCTGACTCAACTTATGCAGGGGAAGTCTTGATAATGCCGTTCGATGTATTGCTGTATATCCATTGGTCGGATCCATGATATTCCAGTAGCCACTGGAAACTTTATTGACAAAGGAAAGCAAAGCATTGCCGAACAATCTTATATTCGGCATGCTTCCGAGGTCTTCCAGCGAAAAAAACCTCGACCCTTTTGTGTAGTCGGCCTGACATTCCTTTAGTGGCTTTATAAGCTTAGGAATAAGAGATGGATCCATCTGCCCATCACCATCCAATTTAATGATAATGTCAAAACCATCCTTCAATGTCCGCTTATACCCCGTAATCATTGCACCACCAACACCCTGATTTTCCGTGTGTTTAAGTACTACAATGCGCGGGTCAGTACAACTGGCTGATACAAAGTCTCCTGAAAAGTCCGGACAACAATCATCTACAACATAGATGCGTGAAACCTCAGTTGTAATATTTTCAATAACCTGAAGTATCTTTTTTCTAACACGATAACAGGGAATAATAACGGCAGTTTTCAAACTAAGCTTCCTTACAAGTCAGAAAAATATTGAATACGGCTAATTTAGTGATATGAGGTCATATCTGAATGGCACTTACTTAAGCGGATAAGTCCATATAATCAATTAGTTGCCAATGGCCTACCGACTGAATCACTATCAGGCTGCCATTGAAAAGTAGATACCTGAATGGGAGCGCACGATAATTTCGGAAAACTTACTGATATTAGATGGCTACCTAACTCATTGTAATTCCGCCTTATTTATCCTTAAGTAAGTGCCATTAAGGTCATATCTAACAAATTTACCTTCCATTAGCGCTAATAGTACATTAATCTAGTGACCGATAATAGCTTGCAACCTTAGTGCTCCGACTCACGCCTCATAGCCTCCGCATAGAAAACACCTAAAACAAAGCAAACGCCTACAGAAATGGGGGCATAATTAAAGCACTCCTTATATTCGTTCAATCCATAAGCTTCCACCACCAAAGCATTTCTCTTCTGGGCCTGATATAGCACTTTTAACCAATCCAGGCATTTTATAAAAAGCGAATGAGCAACCAAATATCACTCGAAAGTCGGTGGAATACATTAGCAATGCGCGAATCAGATATTGTTCATTCCAACTTCTTTTTTCATTTAGCACCCAGTCCTTTGGATAATCATTTGGCAAAAAGATATCGTGAATATGTATCTTAACCCCTTTTTCTAATCTTGGTAAAACCTCAAAAATCAGATAGTTAACATCGCTCCCTGTCTTAGACACGTGGGAGGAATCGATAAACAGAACATCGCCAGCTGAAAGCTTATGAAAAAAGCTTAAGTCGACATGCTGGACTTTCTTCTGTACGATCTCATTGATCCCTTTGATCCCTTTGATCCCGCTTTTTAGAACCTATTAATTTCGGATATTAACAGAAAATATTGGAATTCAAGCTGTAAATTTACTTGTATTGAGCCCTATCCAAGAGCGTGAAGAAAATCCCGACCCAACCTCGATAATAGTTGACGGAGACCAGTCTCTTAAAAGCACGAAAGCGGCTCGTGAATCAAGCCATGAAAACTGACTGTTTTGGGTGAAAAATTGACTTTCATCATTTGCACTAAATTCAGGGTAAGTATAATCCTGAATATATTTTGGGAATAGCTCTTTTAAAACATGGTTGTGACTTGAGTCATTAAAAGCCAACCCTAGAATAGGACTTGGATCCGCGGGCCAGATCCGATCTTTCATCGAATCAGTTTCATCAGGATCAATAACTGGAGAGTAGAAGTGTCCAGACGGAAACGCCTGAGAGGATTCGATTTTTGGATTAATACAAGTTTCCAGCTCTTGCTTGGGCCGTTCTTCATTATCTATCATTTGACCAAACCTCGCTCCATTATAACTTTAGTAGTTATTGATATTGTTGAAATTC
>JAUTBV010108064.1:0-55988 GCA_032361325.1 Lepetodrilus fucensis
ACACACACACACACACACACACACACACACACACACACACACACACACATATATATATATATATATATATATATATCTGTGTCACATCCTGTTCTCACCCAAATACTCCTATTCAAAATATTATCCCAGAGTACACATGAGCAGTTTACATTCACAATCACCAGACTACATTCTTTCCAATATCAGCTCCTTAAGTTTTACTTCAAATAGTTAAAATCACTGAGGCAAAACATGTTAGATATCGTATAACATATATGTAGGCCTATCACATACTGGTTTATATTATCTATTAAAGCCATCGGCCAATAGGGTTTCTGGACTGGTCTGCGTGTACTTGTACTGCACTTAATTGTACATTGATAACACATTTTGAACATATGTGACTATACGTTATGTGCTTATAGCTCGAGATTCCTCCAGCCTTCCCTGCTGACCATAACGAAGATACGTTTAACTTTTAGAATATTTTTACGTGGGTCGACAAATGTCCCTTCCTCTGAACCGTACAACGTTAAACGTTGACAATTGCACGAGATGTGCGTGAGATTATCACTTCACGAATGAACATTTCCATACCCTTGTACTCAACAAAATGAATTAAGGATCGACAGATATTTTGTGGGGACACATTCTTCCAAAACTCGGATATAAGGAAGGAATCTGGTACCCATAATTCTTCTTCCAATGTGTCTGCAAGTTCTTGAAGAGTATATACCCGGAGCCTGTACACGTTTGGAAATGCTAAGTTAACGCTAAATGTATATGTACCCAAAGTATATTGGCCATTAAAAAATAAAAATGTTGAGTGTATATCTTGATACATTGATTGATGTCCAAAAGAACGCACTAAAACAATGTGCACCTGCCTTCATATATCAGGCGAAGACTTAGCCTGTCATTTACCCAAACCTTACCATCAGATGCAAGCCATACTCAATGTTGTGAACATGTGAAGAAAATAAATGTAAAAATACAATGACCATGCGATAGAAATGTGGTGAAAGTGTGATGAAAATGTTATGAAAATGTGATATGAAAATGTGATTAAAATATAATGAAAATATAATAAAAATATAATGAAATTGTGATGAAAATGTCTGATGACCTTTTTGACTGAACTTCCGTCCACTGTAGAATTAATATAATTTACCCAGCTGAAATAAATGCAAAAATAGAATACTATAGTAGGATTCATTTAAATGGAGCCCCTGTTTTTTTCAAATTATAAATTATACAGGAGTTTGAGTCTAGTTTGCTTTATGTTTTCGTGAAAACGGACCCAAACCCCAGTAGATTCTGGTTATGTACATCTCCAGCATGGGAAATGGCGCTTAGCAGTGTTTTTAACATTTCCACTATTTCATGTTCAGTGTTTGTGTTTTGATTTCTACGTCACAAATCTAATTAGCATATACCCACATTAATCCTACTATAGTACCAGGGGAAAACACAAACAAGAAGATAGAAGATCACAGAGTAGCTCTATATTGGGACAGCTGAAGAATCACAGTGAACAAATTGCTATGGTGACACATGTGAATACACGTTTTAATAATGTAAAATGATTGCATATCATTAACTTACTTTTCGCCCTCACTCCGTCATAGACCTATTCTGTTCTCTATTATCTCCTTCATATTCACCACACTTTCAATACTTCACGGGGCACAACGTTAATCGCAAATTAATCTAATTCCTGAAAAAAAAGTCATTTACCTAGATTAACGACTTGGTCATACTTTTATCGATTCCTTGTATATGTTGTATGCATTGACTTCTCAATCGGCAGTGCGTGCCTTTGAATTTAGTGTGAGTAATTTTCTAACGTATCAATAGCTCAGCGTTATTATATTAAAATGCCTTTGAGAGTAATTGGATCTGGTGTTGAACGTTCTTATGCGATGTGGAGCTATTTTTATTAACTTTGTATACGGTGGTGTACGGGTGAAACCTGACACGCTTTTAAGAGTTAAAGGTCCACACACTTACAATAGACCGTATCTGGTGGCACGTGCCTCACGAGGTGAAAACGAGGCTGGCACGCGCTCAACGTCATGGTTACCACCAGGTGCTTTCAACTCGCCGAGAAAAGAACGTCTTTTAATTTGATAAACCGCATCAATATTTTTCGGATTTTCGCGGATGAGTTAACCATTCGATTAATCATTTTCGGCTAAAAGATCACCTTTGGTTCCTTGATCTGTTCCACCATCCCTAGGTTTAATTTTGGCTTTGTGATCTCACTGGTCATAGGGCGTATTTCTACCGGAGTTATATTTCTCGATTAGCCGTGGTCAGTAATTTATTGTCAACATTACCCGTCGGATTTAAAATTATACTCTAGGGCACTTTGACCTATAATAATACAAAGAAAGACGATTGATTCGAAAGACAAATATTATTTAAGTTAATGTGTGTCTGTGCGCGGAGGAATTTGCTCAAAATAACACCGACTTCCTCTACGCTATGAAATAGGTGAGAACAAAACATAACATGCCAGATTGGGTTTGTCAACAGCATTCGGAAGCAAAGATATGTCATATTTGTTAGAATAACGCCTGTAGGTATACGAAGGCAACCTGAAACCATCATGATCCATTTGATGGCAGGTGTGGTGTCCACGGAAGTTCTTCCGACGGCAGATGCAAAGATGTAGGAATACAACGTCATTGATTTGAAACGTAGGCTATTGCTGTAAAAAAAAATTAAATGAACGAGGATTGGTTTGGTAAGTTTTTAGATCTATCCCCTGTTTATGTATGCATCATTTATTCATTCTCTCTCACATGTATTCTACTATACACATCCTTATAACATATGCTCATAGAAAACAAGCAATGGTATGCTAAATAATAGATGACCAATATATTCTCATGATGTCTTTTAAATACCAATGCCCCATCATACTCTTTATACAACTTCTATTAAATCGTAAACCTTGAAAGCCATTCAGTCAGTGTAGATTCTGTATATCAATGAAAAAATGCTACCTTTAAAGAGAAGAACATAAATTGGGTATAATGAGGCATCTTTTCTGACACTGGCTTAACTATCATGGGTTAATGGGCACACATAGCCATGCCGACAAAGTCAACGCGCGTGTAAATCTACATAATAAATCTAGATAAAATGTCATGCACAAGCTGATGTGTTGCACATCCTGGTCCCCACTGCTTCCATTGTGCCGCGGAGAACCCGGATGAGTATACGCACTTTACAGACGGAGTTCCCGGATGACATATACGCACTTGACCCACGGTGTGTCACGAACATGAGACAATGCACACTTTCCCAATTCTATGTGTTCGTGGCACTCCAATGATGTTAATGGGCAGTGGAATGAATAATTGCTACAGCGTAATGACATAAGAAGTCATCATCATCATTTGAAAACCTTTACATGTAGTGTCTGTCTTGTACAATCCTTACAAGGCTGGCTCGCTTCTACTCCATTGTTTCTAGATATATCAAAAGGTGCAATTCAACACACATCGTTTTTAATGTTTCGCCAAGTAGATCTGATTGCACTTTATACAGTTAAACGCCGCGTTTCATCTTTTCGCATATATATATATGTACAGTAGCTGTCTCATTACCTCGAGGTGTCGGTTCTGAATGATTACCGACGTCTCGCGATGACTGCCGACGTGTTACGCCATAAGGGGCAAGGGAGAAATTAACGAGGGGTCTAATAGCCGCGATACCGTCATGTGTTTCCATCTGTCTTTTCGCGAACGTCGTAAGAACGTCTTAAACAAACGTTGATGACCGCGAAGCGTGGCCATAGTCGACGGCTCATGTGATCTTGAGAGATCAAAAGAGGCGTTGTCATTCGACGAAAAGGGACGTTAATTATTTCGTCACAATTTCAGAAGAAGACTAACGACATTCTAATTTTCTTTTCAAGCACTTAGTTTTCCTAAATTGACGTCGTTGGTAATGTTCCATCGGAGAAGCTAGCCCACCCGACGAGACTTCCATACAGGCACGCGACCGGGGCATATGGTTTCCCGTGAAGAATGTGAAATCTAATTTAGAAACACACACTGGGAACACATTTCCAGGTGTCGACGAAAACGAACAGATGCCAATTTCGAGGCCAAGAACAATCCGCAATTTGCAGGTACCCGTGGTGGTCAGGTGATTGAAAGTTGCGCCCTCTGCGGTACTGTGCAATAAAACTGTCTTGTCATGACTCGTCGGGAGGTCTTGAAAACATGGTACATGTCACATCCGATGGCTGTTTATGATCGTTTAAGCGCAGGGTGTATGATTTGCCAACAGCACTTCATGCCATTGGTAAGAGTGTGCCTGCGTTGATTTATAAAAGCCATAATTGTGCATGACATGTAACTGCGCTAGCACGTGCTCTTGTCACGCACCAAGACATACAGCGAACCATCAGCACGCGAATCCATGGGTTATCCATCCACACGGCACAGTGAACTGAATTTATGACCTTTTATGGTTATGGATGGTCTTTATGGGATGTCCAACTAAATATCGTGTCCTTCAATGATTTAGAAATGTCAGCAATTAATGTTCATAGCCATTGGGCTCTAGTAAGCATATATAGGCCTACACTCGCATGGTCTTAATGAACGTTGTCATGCATGTTTACCATATTATTCAATCACATATATTTGAAATCCATTTACATATGTGTATAAAACCTAGATTATATTTTGATAGAATGCAGTAGAGCATTTACGATAGACATATAGTGTACACGTTTCAATGAAGAAACCAATGCTATGCTGTCGCAAGGCATACTTTACTTTTGGACTGAATATATATGAGCCATACAAATGCTTGCGCTTTGAACATTAGGCTACATGCCTTTGGGGTAGATTTAGCGCATTATATGTAGCCATAGTAGCCTACTATTGTTATTATTATTATTATTATTGTTATTATTATTATTATTATTATGCAAAGTGCTCTCCCAAAAGTGACTGGTATGCCTATCTGCTACCATCCCTTTACATGTAATTTGTATCTAAAACAAATCTCTAGAATTACAAAGAAATGTGTCTCTGTACATACAATTGATATACGACAAGTAGTCGACAAGTTGGACGAACATACCGGAATACATAAGGTACATGTATGTACATATGACAGTGGCGATATAATACCTATATATTCTCTATGTTGACCGTGTTCTCCAGCTATTTCAGAGACTTTGACCATGGCTTCTCATCGCTGATAAACGACGGCGTGTTTTCAATTAGAACATCTTGCCTCGCCCGAAGTCTTTGTTTTATTGGCGTGGACGCAGCCAAAGCTGCGTTTTATTAAGATTATGGCAGTCGAACTCTAGGGAGCGTTCATTAATTAAGCTAAGATTTATGTACGTTACTCTAAACTGACTATGTGGCATGTTTATGAATATCACCGCCCCCTTGGGAGAGCGAGGTGTTTAGAGACAACATACACATAAGCCCACACTGATGTCAATGCATCCCTCTTTTCATAAATTTAACTTCATGAATATACGGGTATATAATTATAATATAAACTAATGTAAAAATAATAATCTTCCCAATTTAATTTTGCCCTACATAATTTACCAACTATATCTCTCTTTTCCATGTGTATGTATTAAAGTGCGCTAGAGACTCTCTCTATCTATCTCTTTCTATCTCTATCTCTTTCTCTCTCTCTATCTCTTTCTCTCTCTCTTCTCTCTCTCTCTATCTCTCTCTTTCTATCTCTCTCTTTCTTTCTTTCTTTCTCTCTTTCTCTCTCTCTCTCTCTCTCTCCCTCTCTCTCTCATACACAATGAAATACTTGTAATTTATTCAGAATAAAACAAAGACATGCTATAGACCTGCTCATAATTTTACCATAGTTTTGATGCACGTACAACGCGTACTGGCGCGGGGTGGGATGGGGCGGGGTGGAAAGGTACTCAACAGATCAGATGACCCTACCCCAAGTTCTTATAATCCAATAATTCCCCGCATGGACATATCAATGTTTGGACTGCAGCTGGTGTCAGAACAAGAGCAAGGCCAAAACACAAGAACAGAACAGACGAAACAGAACATGAAGAAAACAAAAGAGAACAGAACAGTATATGACAAGAACAGTATATGACAAGAACAGTATATGACAAGAAATATTAATGATCTGTTAAATAAGAGAGAGAGAGAGAGAGAGATAGAGAGAGAGAGAGAGAGAGAGAGCGAGAGAGAGAGAGAGAGAGAGAGAGAGGGAGGGCGAGAACATATAGTCCGATGTTATGGATGATGCATGATGGAACACTAATATGTACAATCTAAATAAAATCTGATTTCAAGTTTCACTCATTAAATATTTGCACATGCAGTCTTTGGCTCAACCTGCGTTTGTCAAATCTCATTAACGTCAGATCCGAAATTGACGCTCATATATTTGGACATCGCTGCTAAGTTGCAGCGAACATGTCAAAATGTTTAAGGAACGAAACAGATATAATTTTATTAGATTGGTGGATGGCCTAATTATCTAAAGCGACTGTTTCGGATTTGATATTAATGAGAAATGTAAATGCGTAAACTAGAGACACAGATTCAACATACACGTATATTCGAAGGACGAAAAAAATAGAACATGAGCGTGTTCATGTATACTGGAAAAGAAGGTAAGAAAGATAGGTGGTATTTTGACCAACTTTATTCAGATTTGTTTTACTGCGGGGATTAAACAACATGCTATGGAACCCTATCGAGGGAAGACAAAAGAAGAGCCGAGGGAAGACAAAAGACAAGCTGTCGATCGTCGGCCATTTACACATACTTATATATCTACGTCGCGTGCCACCACGGGTTCGAATCCGTCGCGCCAGGGATGGGTGATTTCAACCGGAGGTAATTGTACACGCTAGTCACCTCGCCTCGGAGGGGGGTCCAAATGTTCTGATTTCTCTCAGCGGATGTTTTTAAATCTGGAATAAAGACATTAGTAAAGAATATTGTGATGCAAGACTCCAACAAGATGTCGCCGAGAGAATGAACCGGAAGTGGCGGGTGCGGCTAAGTGCGAGACGGAAATAAATCAATTGTCGTAATCAGGACGCATTGAGCGGAAGTAGTGCTTCGTTCAGAATATGATTTTAAAAACACAAACAAAACGCAACACGCATCTCAGCGTTGCTCTATTAGTTAACCATCGTTCTGAAACCATCTGTGTCGTTATCATTAGGTGTAGTCTATTGTTAATAATTACAACCAGTATTGTCGGTGATGATCACAATCGACACGGGAGAGGAGATTTGACATCCGATCACGGGTGTGCACGCGGCTGTGATTGGGAGGATTCATTTTCTATAATAAAAGGTCATTTTGGACTTATTTTTAGTTGAAAGCGAATACATTTATCGAGTCCATCTCTAAAACCAATGCCGGTATATTTGCGTTTTTAAGCAGACATTTGAAACCGATTGGAGATAGAATTACATGCTGGTCCTTCAAACTGGACGTTGGCCGCACTTCAGATTGTCAAACATGAGGAAGGAATACAATAATCAATAGGAAAGAATAAAACATCTACAGTGTATTGTGGTTCAATTTACACGAACCTGACAATATAGCGTTTGTAATTTACCAACACTTTGCGGTGCTGATCATTCATCACGGCACGACGTTGTAATAACAGCGTATAGTACGTTGCGGTCGTTACGGCGTCAAAAGCTGTTGCCGCGGTCAGTCCGGCGTCCACTCACCTGTCCGGCCACACCTGCGCGTGCTGTTTGACCACAGGAAGGAATTAGGGTCCAGTCTGGTTCTCCGTGGACCCAGTTATTTGCATTTGTAAACATCAAGGCTATTAGTGCCGTCTGGGCTCAAAACATAAACGTCGCCAATTGGGCGCATGTGAACCATTAAAGTCTGTCTTGTTAACGAGTGAAGGTACACCGAACCTGACTCCTTATAGCACGAAAGAATATATTATTCTTCAAAAACACTAACACGGATGTGCTATATATCGCTAACGATTCCAGTGTAAACATATTTGACCGTTCCGTTGACAATCGTATCCTGATTTATGCACTAGAAGTCAGAAAGTACGGGGTAGGCTTATTTAAAACATCGTTTATGGTGAGTACTAAAGATACCCCATTTAGTATTCATCTACCCGCTGACCAGGAGGATGTTGAGGGTAATGAGAGATATGGATGCCACCCGTAGGGCCATGCATACATAGACGTGCATCTGTTTATGAGTGATACTTATATGCGCCACACACACACACACACACACACGCATGAACACACACACACACACACACACACACAGACACACACACGGAAAACAAATGTGGAAAGGAGTTATTTTTTTAAGCATTACATTTGACCACACGAAATGTTTATCAACGAAAGGTATGTAAGCTAGCTATAGCTATTCCCGCAGCTCGTGATTCCAGTGAATTAGTTATACAAATACTTCCTTCTGAGGCGATATGGTTCTAATGAAAATAACATAGCATTTACATATTTCTATCAAAATACAATTGATGGCGAACAATATAGGATGCTAGAGAATTCCATCGAAGCATTCCTAAACATGTCTGAGAATGCTGGAACTGCTGAAAGACAATCTTCATGCCTGATTTTCCCACACATATAGGACAAGACCATCAGATTACAAGATCATCAGTTGGCCTGATGACCAGGCCACAGGAGGACACGATTATCAGAGGATCGGATCATCAGAGTAGCATCAGACCAGGCCATCAGAGGATAAGATAGAGGATTAACGATGTCATTAGAGAACAAGACCCATCAGACCAGACCATCGGAGGACAATGTCATTTGAGAATTAGCTATATCATCAGAGGACAAGACCACCGTTAGAGGACCAGACCATTGGAGGACAAGTTCATTTGAGGATTAGCTATATCATTTGAGGACTAGACCATCAGAGGATCCGGGTATCGTTTCTCGAAGCTTTCATATTATACCTACTACGAGACCATAAGGACTCGTGGTGTTCTCTAATACACGGGTGATCGTGCACACGAGAGCTCTATGATAGTAGATATGAGAGCTTCGAGAAACGATACCCAGACCGTTAGAGGACCAATCCATCGAAGGCCAAGACCATCAAAGGGACAGATGACCAGAGATACATCAGATACCTTAAGAACCATGAGAAAAGAAGATGACGAAGAAAGCTGAGCCAGAACGATGTTATCTAAAATATTAAAGCCAGGCCCCATAAAGGTCTGCATACCCCTCTTAATACTCCGATTTTCTTTTGATGAAAATATATGTCAAAGTCTTACACATAAATCCTCCAAGTCCGATAATATATACCGCCTTGTATTACTGCATACCGCTACAAGACTTTGATCGAGGTATACGCTCTCACCACTGAGTCCCTCGTAATGGTTTAGATAAACTGAGAAGATTAATTCAAGAGACTCTTCAACAATTATCACGATAAACTGTAAATAAAACCAAGAGGAGAGCTTAAGTCTACTCAGCTTGGGTCCTCGGGATACAGGCATTTCATGAAGACCGCTAAAAATCCCGGCGATACCTACGTTATAGGGTCACAGCGTATTACACAGGGTCCCTTTCGCAGATGGCGCATCCATGCCTACAGTTAATAGACCACATGAAAGGGAGCCGACAACCACGATACATTTACCGAGAATAATACAATATTGTACGGCGTTTATTAACCAAATGCATATATCACAAGAGTGTCATGTCGGGGAAAGCTATTTGTAATTGAAAACATGCACTTGTAAATCAATTTTCTCGATCTTAAAAGAAAAAAAGATAAAAAGAAAAGAAGAATATTCAATTGGTTAAAATTGTGCTATAAAAATCAGGGGCAGAACATTTATAAATGGATTCATCTCGTCAACAAAAACGTGTGATTTCAATATGCATTATCTATGCGAGTATGGCATGGAAGCTAAAAGACAATATTTGTGCATCATTTGAAGTACACATGTGATTTTTATTACCTTCAATGTTTTGCATGAGTGTATATATTAATTTATTTATTTATGTCTTGTCAATTTTTTTTTTTTGTTGTACTTTGATGAGAATAAATATTTTTTAAATCAATGTTTTGTGAATGTATGCATTTTAAATATCCTCACGCATGTAAAAGAATTGATACAATTAGGAATAATAAACAATTGGTAGTGTTCCGACCATTGAAATCGCTTTATACCAAGAAAGACAAACAGATCAACACACTTCAGACAATTAAGGGATCGTTGAAGGGGAGATGGGAGCTCGATTTCTCCGGTTTGATGTCGGCAACCTGAGGCTATCTTTTTATCAATTTAATATTCTCAAAGACAAAATCTGTGAGCATCTGAGCATGATTTATTAACAGCAGTAGAACATCTGGCGTAGGAGTTTGCCTGAATAAACATTAGTGGGATAATTCTGTTGAAAAATGTTCCAGGTGTGGCGAGGTACAAACGATTGCTGAAACAAGAACAATATTTATTAGTAGTTAGATCGATATCGCGACATGTGTCTGATGATAAGATATTGACAAGATGTTGACAATATTTGTTGATTTTCATAATAAAATAATATTTAAAAATTTCAATCGAGTATTAATAATATAATGTACAACTATTATTAGAAAGATATGTGTATACCTACCTACACGATGGACTAAATCACCGATAACAAAACTATTCTAATCCCCTATTTTGCATCCAGAAATCTTATGCTCGGGTATGCAAACATTCCGTGCAGATATCCCTGCTTTTTCGTACAATACGCTTGTTATTCCTGCTATATTGCGTTTATATTGCCGATATATGAAGGCCTGTATGACGTCCACGAACGATACATCAATGCAAACAGAGAATCAATTGTATCATTAGACACTGTATGCGTCGACAATACTTTTAAAACGTCTTAATTAATAATTTTAATTAAGACCAATAATCGACAATTGATATACCTTGTTCATTTCAAAGGTAATACTGGATCCAGTAGCTATCATTATCCCTACCCTATAATTAAATTCTATTTCAAGTTCAATTTTCAAATTCCATTAAAGGTGCACTCTGCAGTAAACCTCACCATAAAAGGCTATTCCGATCGTGTTATATCAAGCGAATAAGAACATGCTGCAAATGTACGACGAATCTAACAATTCTTCCCCGGATAGTGAAGCAGAATTCCTATAGCTTTCACTTTCTTAAAAGCTCGGTCAATAAAAGTGACGCTTAGGTTACACAAAAAAGGGTATTATTTTGCCTATTTAACTCAATATTAATTAATGTTTAAACAGCATTCTTCTACATTCCAGCGATGATAGACATGTTCAACGATGCTGTGAGGACCAAATCTCTTTGACATTACACGCGTTTCTCTATAGCTTAAGAAATACGTGGCCTTGTTATTTTAGAAAACGATAGAGCGAAACGTTGTCTAAAGATTATGGCATGAAATATAAATGACGGTTCAATTGTATTACCGCTCGTCTGGGTTATTAATAACTAAGGATAGGATCAGTGCTAATAGAAGGATGACAGACCCCATGTCACAGGTGACAGACGTGTGCCAATACAGTATGATATGTAATAAATACGCGAGAAAAATCATTTATTATATTTATCATTTATTAAATAAGGTTCCATTTTTGACAGCGTATTGTCATTGCTAAGCGCGGTACTTATTTTATTAATTACTTTTATGAATATTTGTCTTAATTGTATATAATTACATTTATAGGGGATTTCATTTGTATCAAACAAGCTATATAGGGACCCTATATAAAATGTTGAATATAATTATTACCGTCATTTAATTAATAAGACTCTGTCAAAAATAGTATTGATGATGGATGATGTATAGTGTCTTACGATTAAGAACATGAGATTTAGTTCAGAAATACAACGGAGATTAAATCAAATCATAAACAGACCATCATCTCGAAATTAGTTGATAATTTACGGTATACATAACACCATACGATCAGTTCAAACAAGTCAATGATGAACACTTTCTATGTAGCTTACGAACGGAAACTCATTCAACCGTCTCTATGGTACTTCAATGCTAATATTTAAGCTGATTTAATATTCACGTTAGGTTCAAATAAACCATAATAAAATACGGGCAAAGGGTAGATCTTACGAAAATACATCTGTATTGATTTTGAACGTCAATTAAAATACATGTAATTATAAGAAGTATGAGTATTGTAGATGAATACGTCCATATTTCCTTTAATATTTGTTTTATTACTTGTGTTGTTGTAGATACATATACCACTATAATACATAGATTGCACAGGTAATGTTTTACGAATTGAAATTTAACGAGAAGAACACCATCTGTTTAGTAGAACTCTTATGCATACTACATGGTCAGTAAAGTCAGTGTTTGTAGTTCTGGGATGTCGACTATTAAAAACCCCAGAGAAACAAACGAAACATCAACAGACACCCACATTATCATAAACAACACTTTTCAGCTGAAAGAAAATTCCAGTCGCAAATCAGTATCATTTTGTATCCAGCCTGTTTACCTCTCCTCTCAACGTCTGATAAACACAAGATGAGAAGTCATCTGGAAGCAGTTCCACGTAGTTTACGTATTATCTGGGTAAACAGACCGCATCAAGACCATAGCGGACCATAGCGCCTGTTTATTGACGTTGACAACATAGCTCCTTCACATGGGGCCAACGCGCATCTGGTCGCAGAATGAAGACGTCTTCTTGTAGGCGACAGATCGGCCTGTTTTGCGTGGACCTTGTTGAACCCGGCCTTCAAAGATTCGTTTATCATATTATCATCGTATACAATTTGTAAAACAAAATACATCAATTATTTTGTAAAATCCCATGCTACAATTAATTGACCGTTACGTAAAATATGCATCAACGCATTCAATAGAAAATGTAATTAAGACATTTGATAACTTGCGGTAATTTGTTTTACAAATTGTGCATGTCTTTACAAAGGCATGTTCAACATTGTCTTTCACCCATAACAATATCCCGTTTTACTGTTATATAACATATTTATATCAGTTGTAATGTATGCTCAATGGTATCTTGTAATTATTTTAGAATGGCATGATATATATAATATATTCTGTATATTGTTATACACAGGGTTAAAAGTAATGAACATATCTGTCTGGAACAGTGTTCGAAATTATCACTGGAAACTTACTGGCCCGAATAATGATACAACTAACAAATGTTTACAAAAACCATGAATTTCTACTGGCCCGTAGTACGATACCTTTAGCATTGGGAGAAATGGTCGCGCCAGCGGTAATTTCGAACACTGGTCTGTAACAATGTCCCATAAAGTTTTAATTGAAGATTTATAAGGTATAATATACAAAACTGATAGCAACTAACAATAAACCAAAATGCTATTCCTCAAATATTAATATATTAACGAAGTTTGATAGAAACTGAATGAAACGTGAATGAAATGTTACAAGGTATACTATTTAAAATTTGCTATAGGGATCACTATTAAGAGTGGTAGTATATCATATTATCATTTCCTACAAAAATGGTTCGATCCTTAGCAAATTTTGAGTAGTATATATGCTTCCATTTAGAGTTTATCCTTCCATCAGCTGGCGAGATGAAATCTGATTGGTTCAAATCTCTTCTGATTGACATCCACCATTAATGTGCTTTACCACTCAAGGTTACAATCAACCCTCTTCAAGGAACTGTATACATACATTGTAATGGTGTTATGTAATGGGGTTTTTCACAACTGTGAAATGCTAAAGATAGTGTATTATGACAATGGCTGGAAAATGTGTTGCGAATACGACTGCATAATACCCGTCATTTTTGGGAGATACTTTCAGTGGAATGAGTTCAGTTCAGTAAAGATCTACTTTTAAAGTGCTATGTTATATTATTATTATTGTTTAATAATGTTCTATTGTTTTGTGTGTGTGTGTGTGTGTGTGTGTGTGTGTGTGTGTGTGTGTTTGTTTTAATTGCCGTTTAGAGCCACTTGCAAGATTATTTTTACTTAATAGATCATGGCTTGTCAATTTAGGGCAGGAGAAAACCTGCACCATCTGCAGCACTGAATGTTGCAGTAAACCTGCAAGCACCTGCTGGTACTGACAGACCAAGTATAACTGTATTGCCACTTACATTAGATCTACTTTTGTACATGTAAATTTCAGTATTTATTAATATTTTGCATGATGTGACTTGTACATGTACTCTTGTTAACTGTGGTTAGTAAAATAACAACAATATTTGAAGTTGACTTAGTATCCTTTGATGATGCATATAATACAGAATAAAACAAAAGATATTTCCATCCACTATGGATAAAGTACTGAGAGAAAAAAATAAAAAAGTGTGGAATTAGACCACCATAGCGCTGTCAATAAATTAATACAGTCAGAATAATTCTATGGTTGGAATTCTAACGGAATTGAGAGGAAGTCAGAGCAATAAGTCGACATTTGTGTCAAACAGCAACATTAAATCCCTCATCCCTTGATTTCATAAATGACCTGCCAAAAGGCAAATCACTTTCTTTATTGTCCCCCAAACCGACATGCCATGCTTTTGTGTTCTTTGTAAGGACAGGTTTTTTTCTCTCTCTTTCTCTCTTCTTGTAAACGGCAGTCATGTATGGGTGGTCCCAGATATCACAGAAGAAAAAAAAGAAATAAAGATATGGTCTTCTACGAACCTTTTTTTATTTGAGAAGTTCAATGATTCACACACATTTCAAACGTACAGATACACAATATTCTAACATTTTATCATATTTTGAAACTAGGACAAGCTTGATTTATTTCTCAACAGAAAACACTTACTATACGACTAATGTGATATTGCTCACAAGAAAACTGTGTTCACAAATGAACAGATTATGCTTTCAGATCTGAAAATTGATGCAATTTATTTGTTCTCTCTGCATTTTATTTTGCTGCACACATTCAATGCCTGAGCAAAATCAGTGTCATACATTTTCCAAACATATATTTGATTACGTTCCAGCGATGTAAAAGATAAATGTCTTGGTATCATCAGCTTTTCTCACTCGTCTTGGAGGCAAAAGGATTAAGCTTGGACATCCATGATTCTCTGTAGTGAAAAGCATCAATAATGAAAAACATCAATAATGAAAAACATCAGTAATGAAATTCAAAAAGGAAACAAAGGCTTCACATATCTGCATCTAACTAGGCATTCGGAAATTGAAAACTTCGGGCAGTCCACAACATATGTCATGAATCACAGCATCCTTCAATGACCTTGGACGACCTCGATGAGGACTGAAGTTCATCGAGAGTTAGTTGTATTTCATATGATGAGCTCGATTTGAAAAAAGAAAACAATCAAATAGTTTTCTTGAGGTTATGACCTGATCTGATAGGAGCAAAATGAGCACAAATATGAAAATACGGCCACGATCTGTTGAGACAGATGTTTATCAAAAATGGCCGCTCACCCTCCTGGGAGTCGAACAGGGACATATGTCTGCCCATGCTCAGACCACTCTTGTTATTGTTTCGTTTCAAAATATCCATCATACCTCATCACTAACGGTTCAAAATAACCACTATACCTCATCATCAATGGTTCCAAATATCCACTACTATACCTCATCAATGGTTCAAAATATCCACTATACCTCGTCACCAACAGTTCAAAATAATAAATACAGTACATTTTAAATTGAAATGTCTTGATGTGAGACATTCACACATTATATATACTTACACATTCCCATCTTCAGTTTCGTCATCTGAAATATATAAATGAAAGAATATTACATCAAACTGTATTGTTTCTCCGATTCTCTTCATAACATTGTCTCCATTCCCCTGATGTTTATTCCAATTTCCTCCCAGTTATTTCAGCATTCCCTGTCTGTTTCCTATAATTATCTCATTTCCCCTAATTCTGTCTTGTTTCTACTAATTATCTCCACATCTCCTGAATCACTCCATGCCCCCTAATTTTGTCCAGTCACCTAATTCTGTCTTGTTTCCTCTAATTTTATCCATTTCTCATCAATCTTTCCATGCCCCCTAACTCTGTCTTGTTTCCCATAATTCTGTCTTGCTTCCCCTAATTCTCTCCATATCTGAATCTCTCCATGCCCCATAAATCTGTCTTGTTTCCCCCAATTCTGTCTTGTTTCCCCTCATTATGTCTTGTTTCCCCTAATTCTGTCTTGTCTCCCCTAATTCTGTCTTGTTTCCCCCAATTCTCTCCACATCTGAATCTCTCCATGCCCCTTCATAATTCTGTACCTTCAGTGAGCCTCTTCACCAGCCTCTCTGTGTACATCTGTTTCAGGTCTAACACTGGTTTCTGGGCCTCTAGTTCTCTGGCTTTCTTTATGGCCTCCGAGGGCGTCAATCCAACCCACTCAGCCTCTTCCTTCTGAAACACATCCAATAATTTTTTTATGCTTAATAGAGACAGTAAGTATCGTAGCGGCCATTTCCAGTGACAGGTATCCGGAGATATATCATTAGATACTTGCCAATCAAAGTTATGCTTAATTAGTATTGATACGGCATGGTTTGAGCATGGAATAATAGGCTTTCATAAATACATTCCACTGAACGTAAACCACAAAAATATCTGTACACCATACATCGTCAACATTATAGCACGGTTGCTAGTGAGGCTTTCAATGGACGTCTATATCGTGAAGTTTCATGTGACGTCACAATGGGAAATTGTCAGCTGTACGTCGCTGCGTAGTGCATTTAGATGTTTGACCAGTTTATGCCACCGGATTTTGAATGAATCTTGGGCTATCTCGTGTCAGCTTACGCTTCCTATTCTTATATTTAATTTAATATTTATTTTTTAATTTTGATGCCTAATTTTGAGTGTAAATTTGAACTTTTATCTCATATCAATCACCACAATACAACCATTTCCCCATCACCAATTGGCAGTAAAACATTCAGACTACAAACCTGCAGCTTAGCAGGGAAAGACATCATTCACAGACACATTCTATTTCCAGACACCCAGTGAAAACCTGCACCTCGAGAACACCTAAACCCCCTAAAACTGACACCAATTTGAAAATGTACAACTTCAAAGGTAATTTGAGTTTTGAAAAATGCTTCAAAATGACCTCTGCAGTTGGAAGGGTCAACTTACAGTTGCCCTTGTGCAACACCAACATCACTGGTAATTTAAAGCACTGCAGTACTTCAGAGATATGGGGGAGGGGGAGGGGGTGGCAGGAGGGGGAGGGGGTGAGAGGAGATGGAGGGGACAGATAGATTTATAAGTAACCATGTCCAAGCATGACTTGTTCCGTTCCGAGCCAGATCCGACCAAATGAGTAAATTAGGTGCTAATTCTCCAGCCATCTTGACGGACAAGCTAGACCTGATCCGACACTGGGTGGACTTCCTGTTTAGGATGACAGACTTCACATTGTCCTATGATGTTTTCTGCTGTCAAAAGGTCAAAGGATATCTGAACCGTAGGAATTTCAACATGGCTTGAAAAGTTTTAAGAATATTTCGAAAATTTGCTGGACATCTGTGGTGTTGATTAAAATTTAAACTATTTTGAGAACTTCAAAATTTGAAGTCAAAGGTGTTGAAAGTTGAATGGAGTAAAATAGGTAACCATTGTAAAAATTATTTGTGGAAAGCTAAGCTTAAATACTTATGTGGTAGAAAATTGGATGGGAAAGGAACAAATATTGTGAAACACTAAGTTGTGAATAAAGATTTAGTTATACAGTAGTTGAAGAATAGCCTTAAAACATAGTCTACCAAACTAAAACATATCTCAAATTTTAGATGAGCTGTTGTAATCTCAAGTCATTCAAGAGTAACAGATAATAATTTTGAAAATAATACCACAAACTTTTTAATAATACTCGCATCCAGCGTCAACTATTACCAAATATTACGACAGCATATGAAATTGAAAATAAATCCCTCCTTTTCAACCTCAACTAAATACCTTTCCCCAAACACCAGTGTCACCGTGCAGATATCACTGCCTACCCCCACCCCCAGGCACAAACACCCCTCCCCCTACATGCGACCGGGGATGAAGCCCCACAATACAACCCCACCCCTTCAAATCCTCTGCTAGTCTTCTGGACATGACATAAGCCAGGTATTAACCCACTGCTAAATATTACACAGCCAAGAGGTACTTGCACTGGGTTTATCACATACTCAAGACATGTTGTCTTTAAGAAGGATTAACTGGGAGTTCGCACATCAAAGGCGAGATGAATTCGCGATCAAATTGAGATGTCCGTGAGTTGTGTCAGCAAACAGCCATCGTATGGACACTAAAGACGGTCTTTACATCAATTGGCCCGAATCAATTTTCCTTTTTTGTCGAAGGTATTAATGAAGTAGGTTTTCAATTGACTTTGGGCGGTTTGATTGGAGAGTTGAGTTGTGTGACTCGGGATGATGTAATGCGAGAGGTAATAGTTTTAATGTCGGGGAGAGATATAGTAACATTATGTATGCCTACGAGAGGCAGGGGGAGAATGAAAGAAAATTGAGGGGAATTTAAAGAGAAAAGTATGGGGAATGGAGATAATAAGTGTGGACAGAGAATCAGTGGACAGTGGACAGAGAATTGGTGGACAGAAACAAATAAGGAGAAACATAGAATAACGTTGAACAGAGAGAATCAAAGAGAATGTCGAGAATAAATGTGAACAGAAAAAAATCAAGGAAAATGGAGAGAATACTATAAAAATAATAATATTGATTGCATTTATATAGCGCATCATTCACCATGTCCAGTGTGCGGTTCGCTGTGAACATACATCAAACTGGACTGGACTATGAGAATCAGAGGATATATAGAGAATACGTGTGAACAGAGAGAATTAGGGAAAGGAGAAAATCGGTGTGAACAGAGGGAATCTGAGAATCGGTGTAAACAGAGAGAATAAGTATCAACAGAGAATGGAAAGAATCAGGGGGAAAGGAAAGCATCAGGAAGAACAGAGAGAATCTGATAATTGGTGTGAACATAGATAATAAGTGCAAACAGAGAACTGAGAGAATCAGGGGGAAAGGAAAGAATCAGGAAGAACCAGAGAGAATCTGAGAATCAGAGGGAATATATAGCGAATACGTGGATTCATAGGAACGGGGAGAATAAGAAAAATGGAAAGAATCATGCAGAATGAAGAGAATTATGGACCAGAAGAGAATCATGGAGACCCAACTATACAAGGATATATTAATAACATGCTAACAAGTTGTTTTCTTATCAACTTGACAATTCTGACAATAAAAAACCCTGAAAGTTACTACCATAAATTTGAATTTTCTATTTATTTATTGAATTAGTGGCTTTCAACTGCAATATTGAATCCATATACAATGACTATAATAAAACACAATATTTTCGCAATCTCTTGATCTTCACTGGGTCTTCATTAAGTTCTAATTGTCTCTCACTATATCAATCACACCACGGGAACTTTCAACATATGGATCCTTTAACATTGTAATCTGTGTACCAAGTACTCTATTATAAACCACTTTACATTCTTATAACTATCTGTTGTACATGGTTGAGACTTAAATGTAACATCTGTCCGTCTATCATAAATACCTCTTTTGTCCTTAGTGGACATTATTAAAATCATGTAAATACATTGTTGTACGTTATTGTCCATTATAAAAATCATGTAAATATATGTTGTACAGCTGTACATCATAGAAATCATGTAAATATATGTTGTACGTACGTGTAAATATATGTCGCACATTATTGCTTTATTATAATAACGTACCTCTTTGAGCATGCTTTCCAGCATGGATATAGTGCATTGTAGATGGACTTAGTATTACTATTGTTAGATATCTTGTAAATATCTGTTATACGCATATCAAGACTTAAACATGATATCTCTGTCTGCTTCCCCTACAACACCAGTTATTATTATATTTATTCTCTTTTTTTCTCAATCATGAAAATATTATTTTTTGTTTTCAATATTTGTTTCCCATTCATCAGGCTCAGATTCCAAGATATGTCTGGCATGAGGATGTTTTGACGGCAGCTATGTATTGTTAATACAGAACTAATGCCACAGACGGCATTACAGGTAAATATAGCACTGACAATAGGTGCACAATAGGCTACTGGATACAGAGCTCATGGACAATAGCATTTTATAAAAAGGCATTATAAAATAACAATTGTCAAGAGCAAAGAAATTAATACAATAGAAAATAATGGATTTTTTTACTGTTCATTTGTTTTGAAATTAAACTATAATATGGACATTCTCAGTAATACAAATTGATTTATTTAGAAAATATACTTTAATTAACTACCTGAATTGATATTTTCATTCTCCCTTTGTAATATCCTTTCCCAATTTAATGCCATCTTGAATTTAGATATGAATGTCTTTTGTAACTTTTTTTCTCCTTAAAATGTTTAATGAATATCCAAACAGTAATTATACATGTCTGAAAGAACACGCTTGTGGGAATGACTTTCGAAAAGTGTCAAATTTTGAACTGAGGTCAAGAATAAATTTTAAAATAAAATTTAATTATTGTCATGAACGAGGCAAACAGGTGATTTATAACATTAAAAGAGTGTGAACGTTTGGTACTCTAGCAATAACTGATGTATAGGTGCCAATCAACGCTCATGTCAACATTGACAGGTATCAATTACAAGATGTCCATTTTCACATATTTAAATATCTCCGAATTCAACTGCACAACTTATTCAAATTTTACCCCGAAAGGATTATTTCCCAAGGGAACAAGGCAAGGCTACCGAGGGAAAACCGTCTTCAAAACGCTGTTAAAATCAAATTCATAGATACATAATGACCTGAAAATTGATTCGCAAGAACTTGACAGACAATAATACTAACTCTCGTACCCCTTTATGGTATTCTAATAGAAAGCATAACCTCAAACTGGCCTTACCCGGCCATAAATGTCTCGGAAACCCCTAATTAGGATCCTCTACCCCTTGGGACGATACCCTCTCCTGCATTCTGGGGCCGTGTAACTACCTATTAAACTTGTAGAGTTCCCAGTCAGGAGGGAGAGGGCTACCCCCTAGGGGCCAGGATCTTGTGGGGGGCAAGGTCTGGAGAGATCTCCCAGAAGACACGGTCCCTCCAGAGATTTCAATGGGGGAGTTAAAACGGGCTATTACTGGGGTAGGGGAACCGTGAGGATGTTCGGAGATGGACCCCAGGGGCTTGAGAACAGGGTGGGGGTCATGCTAGGACCAGAGAGAGCTTATAGCACAGGTGACAATTTTGGCCTTCGTTCCTAGTGAGAACACCACAGGTCTCAAGGTGTTCGGTTCAGGAAAGAATTTCTACTGCTGACACTGCTCACTGTGACAAATTCCTTTCTAGGTTCGTGGTCAGCCTAATTTACTTTAATAGCAGGGCTGGACAATGTCCGAGTTGTAAAAGCGACGGACGAAATATGCTTTTTCCATTAAGGTCAATTATGTGACAATAGTTTTCATGCTTTCCTGGGAAGAAATAATTCCAACATTTGAATAAACTTTTGATTGGTCAAGATGGAGCAAATGATATCACGGAAAATTGGAAGAAATTAAATATTTTATCGAATATAGAATTGTGACCGGTCATTTTGATGACTATTTTTGTATCTATTTGTTGAATTCTTTGTTATATCCTAGATGAATATCTGCAGAGAATTCTGGCCCCAAGATTACGAAACATTTTGAGTACAATTTCAAGCTTAAGCTCGAAATTTATATGAAGTTTTATGAACAAAACTTTGAGTTGAGCATGAAATCATACTAAGAAAATGTTGTAATCTTAGGGCCAGGTTGAAAAAGAAAAACTAATAATACTTTTACAATAAATATATTTAAATACTTTATTTATTCATATCACATACTGGTATTTTTGAAAAACACATTATGTTTTTGAATAGGGGGTTCAGAGCCGCTGTGAAGATAAGACTTGTATCATGGCTTAACAGTTTTAGGACAGGAGGAAACCTGCTACATCAAAAGTGCTGAATATTGCAGTAAACCTGCAAGCACTGGCTGGTACTGACAGACCAAGGATGATAACAGCATTACCAGTGTTCGAAATAGAACCCGTCCACACGCCCGCGATGGGTTATTTTCAGCGAGGACGGGTAACATTTTATCCTTGCACGCCTGTATGTCGTGTTAATATTTGTTCGTTTTTCAAGTTGTATACCATTGATCACTGGCCAACATGTATGGGGACGGGTAACTACTCAGACTTACCAGTCCTCATGGCTGGCAGTGAAATTGCTGGAGTTTTATACACTGGCATTACAATGGTACCGACACTGCATCCTATCGTGATCTTGTTGGAAATGTGACTTTCACGAACACTGATACCGGGGCCCCTTGAACAGGATTTGAAACTGGGGCCTTTGACTCCCGTCCCAACATTTGACCATTGCGCTGCCACCCACCCCATACACACTGACATGGACGTGTATGCCAGCTACTATATGGAGTCTCAGTGTAAACATTTGTAAACCCAAACCATAGTAAACCATCAGGCTTAAACCAACTATACACCAATTAGAAACATTTCTATCTTTTGAACAAGGTAAGATAACTGATCCCTATCCACCCGAAACCACGTAACCAATTCCAACTGCAAAAGAAAAACAATTAAAGTAAACAAAAGATTTGGACACGTCTGGCAAAATTTCAAATCCACGATTATTTTTTCATTCTTTCTCCCAAAGTGATGTCAGAAATGGCCAAACAAATACTGATACTGTAGAACCAAGGAAATCCCAGAGGGGAGGGCCGATTGTAATGGAAAGTAAATACCAGCATTATTTGACCTCAGTAGGAGACCCAAACCTGTAACTGGGCCGGCAATGCAGGGGGTAAGGGGAAATAATGCAGGGGGCAAAGGGAGATAATTAGCTGTCATACTAGCATTGAAGGCGATAATTGTTGCCAGTTATGTATATAAATATCTACGTGTAGTATATGCCTAGCCAGGACATCCAGTTGATGTTGCAACAGTAATTAGGCTTGATACAGACATAGAGGAAGGTATGCTGTTCTAACCAAGTGATAATTGTCGTGTCCTCTGTCAATAGTAAACGCCATTGTACTTATCCTTGATGAGAAAACTTAAGCTTAACCCTTCACTGCCAGGAGCTAATGCTAGTAAAGAAAAAATTGGAACATGTCTAATTAAAAAGAAATTATTTTTCTCAAAGTGATGTTAGAATTAGCACCAAGCCATTTAAAAAAAACCACATTTATAGTTGATTTTGAAACTTTTAAAACTTTGAACATTTCAACAAAATATAATTTTTCATGTGGTACAAAAAAAATTGTCATGATGGTACATACGGTAGTAATTATCATATTAACCTTCTTTCTGTTGAAGACAACTGACAATGCCCTATCACATTGTTCAATTGAGCAGGACAAAACTAACCGGAAAATCCAAATGACTTAACGGTCATTGAACTATTACGCCCATCATAAAAATAATCCAAATTAAAAATCACTGCTAAATGGACAAGCAATGCATAATCTCCTATAAGAGGAAAAGCTCTGACATAAAAGCCAGTCACAGCAATACCACGACAATGTATACACCCGGCCCTCCACAACAAACCATCCTGCCCACATGCAGCCTGTCCATCCTGTCGCCACATCACTGTGCATCCTGTCACCTCCAATACCCTATCAACCCGTCCATCTGACGACAGTAAGTACCACAAAGATAACACTAACAGACCAGCACACCCATCAGCCGTGCCAACTTCCCCTACTGTGACAGGATATGGGATAACGTTACCCCAGAAGTCATCACCATCCATGACACAATTTACTGGGGGGAAATCTCGGCCCCTGTCATCCCATTTCCGGGTGAAAGTCTCCACTAGATGGACAGTCCCAACCAATATTGACAGCCCCACCCGAGAGATGGACAGACAGCCCCACCCGTATGTATCCGTCGCCACAAATTCTGCCTGCTCAAGTCATCCGTCACCAGTCACCGCCGGTATTGTTTCGGCCAGCATGGGTAAAAATACCCGACTTATAAGATAGTAAATCTATATAAACTTATCCCTCATCAATCATACAGCGGCTGATCATGGGCCAAAGTCTGGTTTAATTCCATCAAAAGATCAGCCCACAATTTCAATAAACACAATGGGAATTGCCCATTCGTAAACCCTGTTGTTGTATGCTGCCCCTAAAAATTACTCTTTACCCCATCTTTTTATAGACATAATGGGCTATATGCGAAGACAAACAGCTTATACTATATTATACTGTCACGTATCATTTCCTGTTGGATAGATACTTATAATAGAAAGGTTCAATGTGGCAGCAAAAATAGTCAGTGATGCATCTTCCGAGACAGATAGTAATTTATCATGGTATCAGCCGATTGACGAAAATATTCCTTACCACGTCAGGTATATTGGTCATTAATAAGGATTGAATTACAGAAAGTAAAAATTCAATGAGCATTTGATATTTGGATAGCATATTCAAAGCCAAATTTAGCATTTTTGAAACCAAATATGCTTTTGTCTAGGTTTCAATATTTTTGCTTTCAATTCTGACTAACCTTTTTCATGTTGGGGGCATCCAGAGATGCCTCATAGAAAATTGATAAACAGTTTCACAATGGAAAGTCTAGCAAAAGATTTCTGAAGAATTTGATTAAAAAATAAAATTTAGTTAAGCATAGTTTGGTAATTGGGAATATTTGTAAAACACTTGAAATAGTGCTATACTAGTAGAAAGCGACTCTAAACCCCAATGAAAAAACCCCCGAAAAACATACAGCAAAATAAAATCCTTGGTCTGTCATAATACCAGTAGGTGCGCGCAGGTTTACTGCAACATTCAACACTATGGATGTTGCAGGTTTCCTCCTGCCCTAAACTTACGAGCCATGATATAACTTAAGAATTAAAAAAATTCAAGTCTAAAAATTTAAATAAAATTACAAGTGACAAATAATGTTAATACATTAGCAAAACTAAATAAAATCCAATTTATACAAGATCATTTTTTGGGGGGATTGAATTTGTGCTTTACATCGCAGCCTGAATATCTCACCCATACATAAAAGACAAACCATTCAAATATTATGCAAGAAAATACTATGACAATCTACCTTGTTTCTTATAGTCATCATCAATAGATGGTGCCCCAGATGGTACCAACAGCCAGAAAATTCCATAGCCACACAACTGATTACCCCTATTGATCCTACCTTCCACACGACTCTTACGAAACACTTGCAATTTAGTCTACATTATTTTCATAAATGAGTGGGTTTTCTTAACCCAAAAACGGGCCGCAGTTCATCGAAATTGAATAATTAATGGTATCGCGTAACATTTCAGTCCATTAAATTCCTCCGAACAATTCAAAGTGAGCTTATCACGACAGACACTTATTCAAGGTTAGGGAATCTCTGGAGACAGCCCTGTTCTCCCTTATTTAATACCACGTCATCTCCTGCTTAATACAACATAACATGGGTAATGATTAAGTCAGGGGTCGGGGTGAGGGTGAGGGGGGAGGGTAACAAGCTGGACCCAATTCCTCCAGAGCAGTGGGATCCCCACGAGGACCCTTTACATTAGCAAGACACCAAAAGCCATCAGGTCTCCCATTAGAAGCTCGCCTTCCTACGTTTTATGTCCCTTTTTGTGGCCGCACAAGTGCTGGCTATCTCTGGACAAGGGGTCAAGGTGTCTGGCCGGACACGTGGTAGTGACCGGTGGGGGCCGGCTTCAAAGGGAATTGGGTCCGGGCTGGCCCTCCTGGGTCCATTATACCCCTGTGTGGGTGACATTATCGTAATGAGCACCCATGCGGTCCCCACCCTCTCTCCTCATTACCTTCAACCTTATGGGGTACTGGACAACATCGGGAACTCGAAAGTGAAAACATTGAAAACTTTTCTCTCTCTGTTGCCATTGTCTCTTGTAGTACAAGATTGGAAACGTGGAGGCTTGGTTTGAAGTGTGGATGGATTAAAATGTAAATTACGTCCTTTCTGTCTCGATGAATGGGATGTCCGCGCTGCTTGTGATAAGACCCTGTCCTGAGTCATTACCCGACGGGACCTGTATAGGATCGCGGGGCTCATCATCAAAACTCCGGACAATTTCCGGGCTTTCGCAACTTGGACGTGATGAATCGAACCCGATGGAGACACGACAATGACACTCGTCGATCAAGGGGCCCATGAAATGACATCAATGTAAATGAAGAACCATATTTTAGCGGCCATTTTCAAAGCAAACAAAAACACGGGGCCATCTTTGCGAGACATCTCTATTGGTTACGTAAGACACGATGGCTGGGAAAGAGACTCCGAGTCAACTCTCAGTTACAATTTCAAGATTGGTCGTAAGCTCAGTTTAAGGATGAAGTACCACGTGGTGATCTTCTTCAATTAACTCACAACCCAAAAGTTTCAATCCCTTTGAAGCTCTTCGAAGATGAAGTTCCACTGAATACTCATTAAGTAATGCTTTAGGATTAAGTCCCATATATTCACACATTATTCACACCGTATTCACACCATTTTCAAAGAGAATCCCTTCTCTCCCAGTTCTCATATTTCTCAACATTTCTTAAGTAGCATTGCAAACACTAGATTTGTACCAGTCAATAACAATTCAAATATTATTTTTGAATTAATAAATATCATAGAAACCTAGAATACAGTAAACATTTAATTACACCAAACACTAGATTTGTATCAGTAAATAAAAATGAAATACACATTTTGAATTAATAAAATAATAAATTATCATAGAATCCTAAATAGTCAGTAAGCCTATAAGTACGGAAAACACTAGATTTGTACCGTCAATAAAAACTCAAAATATAACTTTTGAATTAATACTTTATCATAGAAACCTCACATGCAGTAAACCTTTAATTACAACAAACACTTTTTAGGTAAACCCAAGCTCTGCAAATATAAGCTTAACATTTGGTGTGCAAGTAAACATGGTGTAACATATCCACCGAGATTCAAGACAGGCCGTCACCAAACTTAATCCATGTAACTACTTAAATACTTCTCCAACCTCGATATTTGCCCGACGAGATTATTTTTTTCTTCAATTTGAGAAAGTGAAACCTTCAGTAGTAATAACATACCCAAGCCTGTATCCCTGTACAAATTTATTTAGCCCAGCCATCTGTTGTAACAATCTGAAGAACGCAATCGGCCACTAACTGGTCCCTATGTACATACAAAGCCTATTATATAAAGCCAAGAAGACAATATGGACATGGAAGGACGGTATATTAAGATCGGACCCCCGAGGTCCAAATCCCAGCTCCCCGAGGCTAAGGAAGTGTGGAGAGATACCTTGAGAATGAACCACTACTTTAAAATTATACTTACTTTGTCTATACAGGAGGACAACAAGTGTCAAGTGTAATGTCTTTGAATTTCAGACTAATTTTCAATGGAGGTACGTTTGCAAGGTTACGCCCAGAATAGATTGACAAAAAAAGAGACCAATCGTGATTTTGATCTTCTGTGTCATGTTACATAATTTAAATCAATGCATAGGGCGCAAATTCACTTAGAAAGCATAATTATTTTTACATCCAAGTACATGCAGATACAATATTACCACATAGGAACTTGTGCATGGTAATGTATCCGAGAGCCTTTAAATATACGAGCACACAAATTATGAATCAATTAGCGACAAAAATTACCACATGCTGGCATGTAGATTGTAATGTATCTGAGAGTCTTTAAATAGCAGAGCACACAAATTATGAAACAATTAGCGTCAGAAACAGCAGCAATGCAAATATACTTATCCCTACGCTACATTAATTCAACTCTGTGGCCATTTCAAGCCATGTTGCACATGTAATCATTTCCACTAATGTTACAATGTTACATGACACACCAACAACAAAAATCAGATTCAAGGTGTAGTTTCACACAGTAGCCCTATTAAATTTGGAAATACCTTTGTAAAATTCATTTAACCTTACATACACGGAACCTCCCTTTAATTTAGGAATAAATTTGCAGTATATAAGCTTACATATACAGATCCTGCCCCAAATTTGAAAATCATGGCCTTGCTTGGAGAATAAAACTAATGGGCGTGTGTACGATGACAATGACGAAGTTTTGAATTAGATTTGGGCGGACATATGACCATGTGTGCAAATGTGTGCAAATCAACTTATAATATTGCTTGAATGCTACTGGGGGATTCTACTGGATTAAGTACCTGTCAGAAAGTGGGATGTCTGCAAACAATTTAATCACCTGAACATTACGCACAGCTGGACACATAAAAATCACATTAGTGGAAAATCAGCAAGAATTAGCGTACATTTTTTTGCACTTGACCATTCATTATACACGCTGGGAGGAACATTGTGCTCATTATGTTCGACTTTCCAGTGAACATGGACAAATTATGGACAGGGATTGAAAAAAAGAAACAGCTTGTGTTAATTTTGATATTTTGTCTTTTTAAAATGGGGAAGACTTACGGAAATAGGATTGAATAAAGAAACAGCTTGTTTTAATGTTGATCCTTTATGCCTAAAGTCAGGATGAAATGTTACTTTGCTTACATGAAAATTGTTAATTTATAATTTCATTTAGGGTCAATGATGTTAATTAAACAGAAATACCATACAAATTATATCATTCTTCTTCTTCTTCTTATTATTATTATAAGAAAGCTGCTGCTTTAAGTTTATTGATACTATAGATTATGTGAGAATTTTTTTTTTTTTAAAATATATAAGATCTTTTGGATCATCCCAAAATTCTAATTTCTTTTCCACATTTATCAAAAACTCCTAAAACAAAAATATGTTTTTATTTGATAGATCAAATAGTTCAAAACACAGTCATCAAATATCTACACATTTACATTTAGGTACATCTACCTACATGAGTGATAAACTTGAACCTGACCTCAACATTTCTTCCACAATATTTTGATGACAACACCAATAAAAGGTTTCTGAAAAATCTAAATGTTCAGTGTAGAATGAAATCCAAATTTGATCATACACCTATAGGTAGCACAACACAACTACTCTTAGTAATATTTGTATCCATTATAAAATGAAAATTACCGGTAACTTTTCTAGTATTATTTACTTAAGAAAAATTTACTTTTCTATGGATAAATCTTTGAATTTTCAAAAATTAATTATCAAAATGTGGAACTCTGATGACCCGTATCCTAGCTTTGTACGTATAATCATGATGACAGTTGTCATATCGTACATAAACCCGTACTACAAGCCAGTGCTACTACAATGAGTGGGTTGGCCAGTCACACCCTCCAAAATCATCGATCCGTTTTACCCCAAAACCTCCACCCATAATCCATTTCCTGCCCCTCTTCAGTAATCGCCGAAAAAAACGACATACGCTTTCCTCATAAAACATCAATTCCGTTAAAATGTACAACGTCTCTGACTAAGTCACACGGTCGACAAAAAAACTCTAACCATCATACGCCGTTGTCTTGAGAAACGTTCCATTCAAGTTTTTCAAAGGGTGCATGGCTAAACATGATCACTGGACCTCATAAAACATTAATGTTTAGTGAAATTTCAGACAATTGAACTGTCTCGGGAGCCGCGAGAGCTCAGAAGTCGTCATAAAGCAGACTTGAGATACCTGAGTAACTCCAATTGCGGATGGAAACCCCGAACGTATTCTCTTTTAACTGCCGTGGGTCGAAGGTCGAATAGTAATGTCTGCTCTGGTCTGAAGGGGTCAGATACTCTCAAAACAAAAGTGTTGCTCTTTCGATGAAACTCTCGTCAGCGACCAAAGCAGAACAGATTGTTTATTGCTAACCCTGGTCGTCAGTTGACAAATTTAGTCACAGCTTAGTGGAAAGATGGAAATATGACAATGGTGGCATAAATTCCGACACCCTGGAACCAGACGCACGGAGCCACGGAAATCTACCAAGAAAATCGGACTGACACTCACATTATATCTCTGAATGCAAATTTTCCAAAACATTAGTAGCATTATTGTTTTTTTAACTGAACTGGAATAGATTTGAATTTGATTAACACGTCATTGTGATAAGTAAACCGTAGTATTATTGTTTTTGAATTGAAACTGGGAATAGATTTGAATTTGATTAACACGTTATTGTGATAAGTAAAGCCTGTTATAATGCTCACTGAGCCCTTCAATCTCTCAAAACAATACTGAATCTGTCATGATTCACCTCATAAATCATAAACCAACTACCACTATGGTGGCGGAGGAAGAGGCGTATGGTTCTGGAGGAAGAGGAAGTGAAGACTAGAAAGAAAATAGGCCCCAAATAAAATCTTTAAAAAAAAAACGATAAAAAACAATGAAAAAAGAAAATCAATAAAACAACACCAAAAAAAACCCGGGATAATTTTAATTTTATTAAAATTTAAAAAATAAATTACAAAGAAGAATCCACATTATTGATAGCAGCTTTGATACTGTGAGAAATATCCTCACACTGGGAACATCTCAGAACCATGTTACTCTAACCAACAATCCATGTGAACAATACACATAAATAACACAATAACTGCTATCTGTACCGAGACATTCAAATCAGCGACTCTTTGATGACGGCAGTTAATATTCCGGCAACAAGATCCTTCGCTTCCATTTCCTTCCATTCCAACACGTCATCAAACAGTTTCGGGCATCATCTACATGATGGCAATCTCTTATTGCGGACCAATCAAACTAACACTTGGGAGATAATCTTTATTGTATCTTTCCACCAGCGTTCTGAGTCAAACAGTGGATCTGTTCAAACATCCACAAAGCTTAACTGAAGGAGATGCTATGGCATTTGTAGCGAAAGTTGAGTAAATATTGGCATTAAAAGTTACGCTAACTTAATTATTAGTAATCTTTGGTCAATTCTTTTGAAAACTTGAAAGAGAAATTAATAAGATTTATAAAAATAACTTTTGGTATTACATATATTTATATTTATTTTTATTGAAGAATTGGCATATTAATTTTGTCGTAAGATAAACCTGGATTTCATCTTTGATATTTGATCAAATTAACATCTTTATGACATATTATTGTAAATGTTCTGTTTGTAGTTTGCATTTACTGTAATCTGAACAAATCCAAAATTAATTAACTTTCTGTTTGAATTAAAATGGGTATTATAGTAAAATCTATATTACTTTAATAATTCATAAAAACAATGGCTAAGTATCATAAACAAAATCTCAATGTATTTAATAACATCTCTGAAACCAATTAACTAGTGAATTTTGTATGCATATTATTCTTCATATGACTTGTGTCATAGACGAATATGACATTTTTTTCTGCACCAAATTACTGGTAAGTTCTTCACTTAAATATCTAGTCATATAATTAAAATGAAGAAAATAAAAAGTTGAGATTTAATTTTTCTGTTCCTCTTAAACAATTTTTGGTAATTTTGACCTTGAACTCACTACTATGTCATCTTTGATCATTGTCGCGATAACAACCGCGACCACATGGACATACCTTCCCACAATACATCACAAGCAAGCAACACACCAAAGAAAAAACACGGAACAAGTACATATCTCAGAATCCCCAATTGCAATTTGCTACGTGTCCTTGGATAATTATCAAAGCGAAAAACCACCGCCAGAATGTTTTTAACAGTAATTCCGCAAATCCGTCACCTTACGAACAATAGCATCAGAAGTTCCAGAACAATACCTGCGTAACAACACCTACGTGCATTGACGTAATAATTTGTCAAACTTCTTGAGAGATGTAGTTCTTTAATGAGTAAAATATGAGAGTTAAAGAGATAATGTGTCATTGGAAGTTGCATGAGACAAGGGATTGTGCTGTGGTGGAACACAGAACAGCAAGACTGTGATGACATCAAACAAGCACCTGCTTTGAAGATGGTAATCCCACAACAAGAGTCAAGTCTTGGCTCTGATCATCACATTGCAATCTCCATACGACATACAGAGTGGGCACTCAACAATAAAATTGTCTCACCTTAAATCCTCTGCCCCCCTACCCTCCCGAATCTTATCCCCACCCTGGGGCACTATGATACTCTAAGAGTATCCACACCACAAAGGAAACCAGTACAACACATTTACCATAAGTGATGCTTTTTTAAGATGAAGGAGATGAACACGGTTCAACTTTTAAAGTTCCATTTCATGCATTTAAAAAACATCTTCTAGAAGCTTAACATGCGAAATAAGCATATTTGGATATATTAAACCAGAAAGAATTATTAACAATACGTATTGTGATGCTTTAAGATTTCTACTAATATAACAATGGATCCAACACATATTTTAAACTAGACATCAAAGAAAAGAATAATTAATAATTTAAAAAAATTAAATTCATAATACCGTAGTCAAAAATAACTTTATATTAATTCCATACAAAATCGTCGCTAGTAGGCAAAATGTACCGTCTATGCATCTTGTCTACTATGAGTCAATTGATAATCTACCACAGTTCATTAAGATTAATTAAGTAAATTAGCCAAGACATTGATGAGTGCAGTCGTGATCTGACACACTGTCAGACAGGCCTTTGGTGTCAATCAGTCAATATGTGACACTAATATGACACACAACACAAAGGTATATGTCTATACATGTAAATCTATTGAATGTTAAATTAATATAAAATCATACTAGCATTGAAATTGACAACTCAGTGAATTAATTTATGATAAAAAAAATAGTTGCCTTTTAGGACATATAGAGAACCTCCACCAAGTGTCTTTTGATACCAATGTTATCCTATGAGTTGATAAAAGTATCCAAAATCTGAGGCTTTGTTGAGGATTTTGGTTACTTTTATCAACTAAAGCAATATGCTCAAATGTAAGGTATAAGTAGTGCACATCACATGCTTAGTTACTGAACAGAAGTCTTCACGAGCACCTGCAATGGTGACAAGTGATGGGTGAAATCTACAAACCCATGCAAATCATGCACGCGAACAGCTTTCGATTGGATAGCAACAGCATGACTGACCAATCATGACAATTTTGAAGCGATATTATCACTGGGTGAATAACAGTGTTATCCACTTGATGTTATCTCCAGTGGAAGCCAGTATTGGGTGATAAATAAAATTAGCTTACCGGTAATATTATTTTAACAATGAAGAAATACCAAATGTCTCCAGGTATTTTTCAAGAATTACAAAATACCTTGGAAGAATGACACAAGATTCCTCAAGCTGAGTTCTGAAATTTAGTAGAAAGCTTCCCCACAAAATACAGGCAGTGTATAAAACTCCAGCAATTTCACTGCCAGACATGAAGACTGGTAAATCTGATAAGTTACCAGTCCTCATACATGTTGGCCAGTGATCGATGATATAAATCTTGAAAAACAAACAAAAAGTAACACAACATGCGGGCGTGCAAGGATAAAATGTTACCGGTCCTCGCTGAAAATAACCCGTCACGGGCGTGCGGACGGGCTCTATTTCGAACACTGACACAGGGATAGAAATTAACACTAGTCCTCTAGCCCGGTCCATATCTCCCAATGCTAAAGGTATCCTAAGGACTAGTAGAAATTCATAACCTTTGTTATTTGTATCACTATTCGGACTAGTAAGTTTTATAGTTAGTTTCGATCGCTGAAAATATATATTGGCCCTTAATGTATTTTGATGAGCATATGTCTAATGCTTAGATTTCTCCTATACTGAAACCGGCTAATTGCAATTAAGTACATGATAACAATACAACAGTAAAGAAAGACAGGTATGAACACCAATCAATATTATGATGACTAATTATAACACCTTGTAAATTAATGCCCATCCATCAAGACGACATAATTGTAATTGGAGTCTTGTAACCCAAATATTTATCTTCCTCATGTGCTAAGTGTAAGACAATTGCTTACAGTTTATAAACAAATACCAGTAATGAGGCAATCAAGATGCTTCTATTTGGAATGCATGTTAACACGTTAACGAAAACATAAACAAAACAACTGCGCTGATTTATCCCAGAACTGAAGATCATTCTATTCTAGAAATATATCGACACCTTCTAATTAAGAATAAGTACACCTTCTAATTAAAACCTGAATTTCAAATTGGAAATTGAAGATTTTATTATTATAATTAAGTCAACAATAATATAGTCGACAGACATTTGGAGTGGAATTTCAAAGTCTTGAACAATAAAAAAAAAATCTCTCGATAATTAAAGTCCAGATTGGAGGTGGGCCAAACTGTTGACTTGTAAATTGTATTTTAAATTCTAGCACTCAATTAAAATCTGATACACAATAACAATCACGCTACACAAGGGTGTCAAATTTACAAAAATTGCCTTTTAACTATGACCTGATGAAGATCGGGTTTCTCTCAGCGTCTTTCCAATCTGACATGAGGTTTTACATCTCTGAGACATGCTACGAACTACCCAAATACACTGCAAGTCACGCAGACCCAGCCAATTATTTTAATCAGGAAATAATGATTTTGTCGGAACTTCACAGAAAAGCGCTACATCTCCCCCAGCAGTTGAACACGTAAAGCTGGTTATGGTATTATCGACTGCATGCTAAGAACAGTTATCATTGTCAAACACAAGAACAGTTGATATACTTTAAGAACCCCCATCAGTGAATGCATTAGCATGTGGGTTGTGAAAGCTTGGCAATTGTATTGTATCTGGAATAGGTGGTGGTACAGTGGTGACATTGTTAGGCATCGGAGCAAAATCGTCCAGATTTTGATTGGAATGAGTTGGATGGACCTGTTATCGAGGGGTTAGAGCCAGAACACCTTATCTCCACTTTACCATATACTAGTACTGAGTAAATCGCATTTGAAAGTTTGGGAAGCAACTTAAATATAGAGACACTCACTTTTATTTTATTGAACATCTTCAAAAGTATGTATCTGATTGACATAATCTTTTTTTGTGTGTCAATGGTTTGCAAGTGGGTGATACTCAATATGCCTAAAACTCATGTTCACACTAACTGTGAGATAAAGTGTTCTGGCTCTAACTCAGGGTTTTACCTGACGCATGAATCCTGCGTATTTGACGCACTAATTGGACAAAATACTCCTTCATAAACCTCTGTTGCATCGCATCTGACGCAACAAAATATTTGCAAATCACAAATCAAAATTCATAAATCAAGCAGGCCTCGACATTAACTACCCAGACAGCCCAATATTCAGACCTAATTTACTCAAAAATGGATATTTCCATCACATATTTCGAAGTTTTACTGATTGTCGGCCATCTTTGTGCTCTAATAAATACCATTGCTGCCCTCACTCGGACACCATCATCAGCTGATCACAGCCTCTTTCTATTTCACCAATTTGCTAGTCGGGGATAAGGTCCGGCCACAGACATATAGATTTGCATCTAGCAACAACCGAATAATTGTTTTTGCGATGATAACTATTTTATTCACAGAACTATCCAGTGTATTCCACTGGTGTTCTGTAACTTATTAAAAAAACACGGACAGGTAAATTGATATTTCAGATAGATGAAAGTGACCCCAAATTGCCCTAATTGGATAACCAAGAAAATAAATTAATGTCAATCCCAGAAATTATCTAAAACTTTAGTAAAAGTCTTCATAAGCCACGCACATATTTTTTGTTATTTAGTTTTCATTGTTTTGCTTCATAATCACAATGACTCTCAAAACATGCTATGACTCTCAAAATTAGTTGGTGAGATTTATCATGACTAGGTCTAGGGAAAACCCTGCTCTAACTCCTCGTAATATAAGTGATCACAGAAGCTACCAGTGGTAGAGCCTGATATGATATATGCTAAAGGACAACTATCTGTGGCATTGTGTGTGTGTGTGTGTGTGTGTGTGTGTGTGTGTGTGTGTGTGTGTGTATGAAAGAGATAGAGAGATCAAATTGTACTATTTGTGTGTGGGGAAAGAGAGAAAGAAAGAGAGAAAGGAGAGAGGAAATTGTACTATGTATGTGTGGGAAGAGATAGAGAAAGAAAAGGAAAGAAGAGAGAGAAAATTGTACTATGTATGTGTGTGGGGAGAGATAGAGAGAAAAAGAGAAAGGGAGAGAAAAGGAGATGAGAGAGAATTGTACTATTTGTGTGTGTGTGTGTGTGTGTGTGTGTGAGAAAAAAAAAGAGAAGAGAGAGAGAACAAAAAGAGAAAGGGAGATGAGAGAGAAAATTGTACTAGTTATGTGGAGAGAGAAAGAGAGAGGGGTATATATACATGTATATATATATATATATATATATTGCTACATAGGGAGAGACTGATAAGATAGGAGAAAAGAGAGAGAGAGAGAGAATGAAGTGTACCATTTAAATAACACTACAATCATATCCACACATGCTACTGTTTACTATATCTCTACCTGCAGAGCTGGCCTAATTGACAGACAATTAACACATAGGCATTAGCATCTACCAACTGGTCATCAATTTAAGTCTAGGTCCCAATGGTCTGGCAAGTTTACCATCCCACCCTGTGCACCCACCAGGGTACCTGCCCACCCTCTCAGTACCCCACGGAGGCACCCCACCAACCCACCCGGTATGGGAGCCATCCAGGGTATAGATTAACACTTTCTGGTCTATATACCCTCTTCACAGAGTTTCTCAGTTTCCTTGCTAATTATGCAGTAATTCATGAACAGGCAACACCTAGCAGGGGACAGGCCTATGGACTAGTGTTTATATGCTGGCATTTTTATTGACTGATAAATACTGCATAGAATAATGTCTTCATGTTTAAAGGTATACATACCTGTTTTTAGGGCATACATTTATAAGTTAAAACATTATTTGTACAATAAAACGTTTTGTTCCTGAATAGACCAACATAAATACGGCACATGATAAATGTCAAGAGATACATAGCCTATTTTATCATTGAGAGGTTATCAGCTATAAATGATTTATAACAATAAACTAGTTTATTCCTGAAGAAAAATAAACTGTTAAGAAAAAAAGAAAGAAAAAAGAAGAGAAAAAAAGAAAAAGAAAAAGAACAGAAACAAAATGAATTGAAAACTGGAAATACAATCAAATAAAACACACACAATTCTTTCTTTCAATGTTTTAAAATTTTCCAGATACCTCACCAACAAAAGAAGTATCAAACAAACAAGAATCAAAGAGTTGTTGTGTTTTTAAATACATTGAACTTTTGTGTTTTCAAAGTTTAAACTACTTCTTGTGTAGGTCAGGTCATTTCACCTCCCTTGATGAGGTCGTGGGTCAAGGTTCATGACCTCACCTGGTCAAGATGGAACTGACTAGCCCTATTTGCATGTAGCTTATTCACACACAAATATCATTGAGAAAATACCTTGATAACAAAGTCTCTCATTGTCAGTAGTCATTATTGTAATACCTGGATTTGAATTAATATTTAAATTGATTTAGAGAGGACTTAACAAATATTCAACGGGCAATTCAACATGAATCTGTGGACATTCTTACTTTGTTTTTAAAATCACAATACAGTGTATCTATCTTTGTGACGCTTCCCTTCAAATATTAAAGCAAAATAGTTCAGATGACTAAAATTGGTATGATTGGAACAAGACAAGCTTTGAATATTTAGAAATAGGTCTTTACAATCCTGAAATTATATATAACTTTATAACCAAGATATACCTTGCAATGTCAATATTCATACTTCTTGAAGATAGTTTTAAAATCTAAAACATATTGCAAAAAACAACCAACCAATAAAACCCCATTGATATGAACTCCAAACTATTTTTCTAAATATTTAAAAAATTTAAATCGATATGAATTGATCTTCTGTTTGAGAAATCTACAAGTCATTATGACAACCACAATACAACTTTGAAAAAGTTTCGAATACAACAATGTATTGAAATTATTTGAACAAAATCAAAATTGCAATTCATGGAACATGATGGTCTCATTGAAGTGAGCAAGTTAATGTTTTACTTTGCAGCGGGAATCTTTCAGTGATACTCGATGATTGTGTCATTGTAATACCGCTTTCTGAGAAAAATAGAAATTTCAATACAATCATACCAACTCCTGAAATAGCTCTGGTTATTGAACGTGTGCCTAGACTTCAAGGTCACACAAAAGCCAATATTCAAAATATCTTTAAAAAATAATTATGAAACGCATGAGCGATCCCATTATTTACTATTCAGAAGGTTCAAGTGTGGCATTTCTTAAAAACATGATCACTGTGTCATGTTTCAGTGAGGGATTCAAAGTGAAAAATCAATTGTGATAATATAAAAATAAAACAAAATTGTATTTATTAAAATAAGAAGGACATTTTGTTCCATGTTAAATTTATTTCAATGTAATTTAAAACAGAATCTTGGTATTGAAAACCAATAGCAAATGCATTATTTGCAATTGTATTTATTCTATTCACAGCAAATAAAATCTCAAAGAAAATTATGTATTATCATTTTTATTCCTCTTCATGTTCAATTGTTAGTCAAACATTAAAATTTGGATGCAAGTGTGAAAAGAAATCCAAACCATTATTTTTGTGTGTAAAAAAGTCCTGCAATATCCACTAAGCACAAGACACACTATTAACCCTCTCCATGCTGAAGGCAACTGGAGATGCCCTAAAGAGCAATGCATGTTCCTAATCCAGAAGGGAAAGCATTAAATAAATTGTTATTTCACAAATGCCAACCGAAAAATCTTAAATGCACCCATTCAGAGCCTTTCCAATACTCTGATCGGAAATAAATGGCATAATGATACTGACCAGTGTTGTCATGACCACTGAGACTGACAGACAGACCTACTGACAGACAGACAGACCGACCGACCGACAGACTGGCCGCTGGCCACTTCTGACTTACTGCCAGCTTACACTTACAGCCATAACACGGCCCCACTGTCACTTGTTACCAGAGTGGCCGTCAATGCCCTACAAGATGGCTGACAATGCCCTACAAGATGGCTCATTATTACATGATCAATGCACACCATTTACAGTCTGTGGTGATGAGAGTTTGTCTTTTTCTGACACTAAATCCCCAAATTGTCGCAATCCTTCCTTGGACCCAGTCTCGTTGCGTCATTAAATGTAAGGAAAGTGAGGATTAACAGATAATATCAACTGATAGCGTCTCTGGTTTTCTTTGCCCATGGTGAGACTAGACACATCAGAACAAGGTAATCTGCATGTTTATCTACTAAATGCCAGATATAGCTGTTTATTACACGGTATGTTATAAGTAGATGTACAACAACTCTGACACATAGTATTTGCACGATTCAGTTCGGTCCGAGTCAGCATTAATGTAGCATCATGCCGATACGATATATTGAGAGTTTTGGTGAGTAGCCTTCGATATATTCATTTTAGCATTTAAATGCTTCATTTAGCATTTAAATTACACCACAGAAACAAAAAAAAATATGGGGGTCATTTCATTTTCCCCTATAAAATTAGAATGAATTATTAGTGCCTTATGTCACAGCTGGAATATTTCATTCTTACACAACTTTAAAATAGAAATTAATAACTTAATTTTCCGACTGACTTCAGTCTAGGATTTGAACATTATTTTTAACCTCAAAATAAAATAATTCTATTAACAGATTTAATATGTAGAATTCCTACATAAACTTTATGATATAATGAGGCCATTTTGTAAACAGACAATTTTTAAACTTAGCATTTAATAATATAAAACTTTTAATACAGATAAATTATTTAAAAAATGAATTATTGCTTTACTTCTTATTGTGAATATTTCACCCATGCAGACCATTATTAATTGATTTTTTTTAAATGATGACTTTTTCCAATTCCATTTTATCCCTTTAGTTTAAAACAATAAGAAATCATATTTCTTGCATCCTATACATTTATTTACCTCTTGTACATCCAACAATAACTCCCCAGTAAATATGGACCTCAAGGTCAATATGGTAGCCCAACTTTCTAAATTACCAGTTGGCAAAACAGGAGTCATTAGGGTCCCATTTCCTGACTGGGGGTGGGTGGTGAGAGGGGAGGGGGGAGGGGGGGAGGGTAGGGGGTGGATTGTTCTCCTACACTTCCTGTGTTCATTACCGTATTTCCATCTCAGTTTCCTGGTTAACATGCAGAGCTTTAATTATACAGCTAGTTCTAGAACGATGGATACACAGTGGACATATGGAATGGCCAAAATAGCCACAGGGGAACAATTGGATTTATTTCTCCAAAACTTTAATAAATTTTATGTTGAAGGTCGCCGCGGAAGCTTGATATACTATGTACCTTTTTATACATGGTAGTAGATCCATCTGGGTTAATCCTTCCAGATATGAATCTTTAATATTTTTAAAATATATTATTCTATATATAAAATGTAATTATAACAGAAAAGATATCTTGTATTTTTATGATTTCATTTTTGAATAATAGTTCCAACCATGAATCTTAATATTAAAAAAATATATTACTTTATTTATCAAATTTAACTAAAACAGAAAAGATATCTTTTATTTTATGTTATTTTACTGAAAGAAATTAAACACATTCTACAAGCCAAAAGGATTTGATTTTTCAGTCCATACATAAACATAATTAGATGTAAGAATTTCTTGAAAAAAAATGTTATCATTGTTTTAAAACAACATAATTGGAAAATAGGACTACGTTAGGTAAACTATTACACAATGTAATCTTGCTTTTCAACGAGAACTCAATCAGTGCAAAATTCCCACTCAAAATAATAATCCTTTTCAGCAACAATTCCAGAAACACTTTAAACAAACGGAAAAAGTAACGCAAAACACAACGAGCGAAAACACACATCACCTACTCTAAAAACCAAGACCCTATTAAACCTAACCAGAACAATCCCATATATTGATAAAAGGGATTAGAAAAGAAATGGTGAAATCTGATGATGTTGATAAAACAACCAGACTCAATGTCTACCTTGGTATACAAGTCTATTCAACAACACTTCCGGGTTTGAAAAGGGTTAACAAATGACAGGGATGCGAGAGTACGAGTCCTGCTAGGGTTAATACAAGGTGATGTACTTGATCGCTGTACTTACTACTCGATCAGCGACAATTTCATTAACAGGTTACTTGTCATTAACTAAATCCAATTAATTTTAACCCTCTCCCTGCTCGATCAATTGTGCTAGAGGGAATGCATTTCAGCAAATTCAGCAGTGAAGTTTAGAAGTACGAATTATACGATTATTAATATTAATTATACAATGAACCAAAGTTCTTGTTCTCTCCTGCATTAAAAATAGGTTCTAAAACAAAAAGTGATTAATGACATTTTCAGATTTTCACAAATCACTGTTTACGCACACGCATAAAGGTGTTGTTCATTCTCTGCTACGTGAAGCAAATGTAATTAATCCCCCACTATTGTGATAACCACTAGACGTACCGTCTCCGACATTAACCAATATTAGCAAGATGATTAACTCTGTCAAAATTGAGCTGACAGACCGCAGAAAATAATATGCATTGCATAATCTTAAAAATATAAATGTTCAGCCCACATAACATACATTAGTCTACATTATTTCAAGATTTGTCTGCTAAGATATTTTAGTAAATTAAACTGTCTGTATCAGCATGGGTGCTGTCATCAATGCTGTACTAATAAGCTTAATTAATTATGCTAATTAATGATGAGATGCAAGATATCTGCCAAGGCTAGTATTACAACATCCTAAATACTACGTCTCATCCACAGATATTTAGATTTTGAAATATGGACATTTTTAATTGTGAGAAGTTTGACTTTGGACAAATACTTATTTCTCTGCTATATAATCAAAATTAAATTTGATAAAAATGGAGTAGTATCATAAAACATCTGGCCCTGAGATTACTAAACTTTTCTGAGTATGATTTCATACTCAACTCAGAATTTAGTTAATAAAATGTCATGTTTTTGAGCATGGCACGTGAGTTGAGCCCAAAAACGTACTCAGAAAAGTTTTGTAATCTCAGGGCCTCACTCCCGATTTTTGGAAACAAACTAGAATTTTAGAGCTTGCTCAGTAGCGATTTCTCCATTTGACTCAGTGCTGTAACTTGAGACTGAGTAAAAACAAAAATATCAAATCCAGCTGAAATTTTACTGAAGTAGCTACAGCACTAGGCCCGAGATTACTAAACTGAGTACAATTTCATGCTAAACTCAAAAGTTTACTCATAAATGGCAATATAAAATCTGGGCTTGAGTTTATTAATCTCAGGACCCAAGTCAGTTCGGCGAAATATCAGCTGAGCAAAATCTCAAACTCAAGTTTGTTTCGAGAAATTGGGGCCTATTCACGATTACATATTGGACCACAAAAGCAGTTTTATTGCATAAACATTCAGCTGCTGTCTACTGCCATGCCTACTGTGGCAGACATCTTCTGGCTCATCATTAATTAGCATAATTAATCTAATTAGTGCAAGGTTGATGACAGCTTCCCTACTGAGACATGTATTTAATTTACTAGAATATCATGATACATACAACAGTGGACCCCTGCTAATCAGCATGATCCTATTTCAGGCTCAAAATTGGCTCCATTAGTGAGAAAATTCTATATTAAAATCATCTCATTTTAGTTGAACACATTATTTTTCAATACTATTTCAGAAAGATGTCATCATCATCCATATTTGTATGTGTTTGTTTCCAAATCTAATTGTCAATGAGTTAGTGTTTAATTTTATTGTGACTTTTGAACATTGATCCATTTTTTTAACAATATGTCGTTAAACATTGTGAATGACGATACATGTATACTAATTAACAGATAATTGTCCGGCAGACAGATCAAATCTGCAACAGACTGGGTGACACTCTTGTGTTTTGCTAAAGAAGGAAAAACATAAGCATGAGACAGAAACAGTTGTATGTGTACAGTGCACAGTTGTTCTGTCTTCTGATGTAAATATTGATACACCAGTACAGGAAACAATGCCTTTTGTTTTCGAGGACATCACTTTTCAGTAACAATCTAAACCAACAAATAATTCAAGACTAATTGTTATCCCTTCCAATAACTATTATCATAATCATGAATAGTTCTGTTGGTTCAGGAAATGCAAATATCTACATCCCATCTGTAATTCTGGTTATACATTATTGTTAAATATAGAAAAATACAAACAGAAAATAAGTCCTTATAGAATTGTTAATTATTTTTTATTAGATTATTCCATCATTTCACAAAGAATAAGTTTATTCAAGATGTTATTCAAGATTGAATTTAAGATGTTATTCAAGATTTTATTTATTCAAGATTTTATTCAAAACTTTCAATTTATTAAAATTAATAAATAAAGTTACCATAATAAAAGAAAATTGAACAGTAAAAATATTTGTCAATGCACATATATTTTTCAAACAGTGCATTTGATGTCATTATAAGAGTTAACACTTTACAAGTCATAAAGACATTCATTACACAACTACTCAACTATTTATCTTTGTTGTAGAATACCTGTTGAAATGGTACAGTTAAAATAAACTCACAGGTGTTAATCCAGTCAAATATTAACGAGGCTACCTCTGTAGGTTAACCCATTGTGTAGTGATAGCCATGAGACAGTATGTCTCTACACTAACTGACTGAAGGGTTAATACTCCAACTGGAGTAAAGGTTAAACCTGTACTTGCTTCTCTGTACAGAAAGGTAAAGACCTATCGACTTAAAACAATGGTGGTCATTAGGGGGTGCTATTGTATTAGGCAGAATCTCGTCACAGAGTTGTTTTGTGTATCAGACGATCGGCTCCAATGTAATAGGATGTATGTCATGTTGAATAATTACTGGTTGGAAATGATGCAGTGATTATATTTAATTCAGTAGGATTAAACTCATCTTTAATTACGCTAAATCAATCACTTGCGATAATCAAATTAATAAAGTTAAAGGTTTACTTCTCACGTATTTACCAATTCTTGATAATTAACTTCCTTGTCATTTTGGAAAAACATAATGGTGACTTTACACAATAATTATTGTAAATATTGTACACCTACCTATGATATATATAATATAGATAAATCTATAATTTAAAAATCAAAAATAAAATAGTAATGGAATGCAATAAATGTAATAACTTTTATTTTTCATTTCATTACCAGTTGTTTGCTAACAGATAGAGTAAAGTCCTTGGACTTTGGACACTTTTCAGGGGTATTTATTGCAAATATAAGACATGTGTCAACCTATCAATGGCAAATAACTATTGGCTACTGATGCAACACCATTTTTGTAACAAATGTTATCATTGTTTTTTTACAAAAGATTGTGAGATACTTTGAAACGAATATACATCCAACTATGTGTCGGGTCCTGGGATTTCGTTCACTTGTCCTGTGACTTCGGACAGTGCTCCTGGTACATCGGCTATTAAAAAAATTTGCCACCTGTCATTACAATAATTAATGATTTCAGTAGCACATGACCATATACTTTAGGTGCTTACCCAATTTTCTACCTGAACATATGCTTGTGTCAAGATACATAAATATTCTGGCGACATGTGCTAAACGCAGTTACAGAAAACGTTACATTTACAACATGATAATTAAACTTATTTCCATATCAATATTTTCAGTAGTTAAATATTGGCAAGTGCACATTTAAGTGACAATTATTGAGTTTAATTCTTCAACAGTTTCAATATTGATTTTGAAAAGAAAAACACACACTTACCTATGACAATATTTGAGTGCATATCACAACTTGTCACCAATGGAGTGAATGCTGTCATCAGCTCCATTATTAATTAATTGATCAGTTAATTGCTGACAATTAAAGAAGAACTGTCAGAATCTGCAACAGGTTGCAAGACATGACTCTGTTTTTCTAATAAAAGTTTGCTCCGATGATTGAAAACCATCTGTGACTAACAAACACTAACATAATGATAACTGTTTTCCTAACATCGAAAATAGTCTAAACATATAAAAATATTTACAGATTTTTTTTTGGTTTGGAATATAAATATAGATTTAAAGTAGCTTACTATATGGTATGAACATTTTATTAAAAAAACATTTGCATGTAATGTTCATCCACGTTTTAGAGTATTTTCTTCTTGGATACAGAATTTTAACCAAATGATACTACCATTTTAAATGAATTTCAATCAATGTCACTTAACTTTGATTGAAAAATATATACTTCAATATCATAATGATGCTAAGCCCTGAATTAATGCTCTATATATTTACTCTTCTATCAAGGTTTATGGTAATAAACTTTCAGGTGTTAATTTCACAGAAAGTATTAAAGGCCTCAGCCCCAAATCTTGCGATGTTTTGACAATCACTAGACGTACCGTCTCCGAGATAATCAGATCAGATTGGAGTACAGCTTTAACTGCAGCAATGAATCTCTTAACAGTTGGTACTTGCTCCACTATTGAGATAGTTAAAGACCCTTTGATTAAAACAATGAAGATCATTAGTGGAGACTTTTGTTTAAAGGTGTAATCTCGTCTTGGTGTTGTCATGTGCATCAGACGATCGGCTCCGATTCAATTGGATGAACGTCAGTGGCAATTGAAATTAGTAAAAATATTACTGGAGGAATAAGTTTTTAAATCTATGCTAATGAAGGGATGATCTATGATCAATGACTTAAGTCTTGTTCACTTCAATCGTTTGAACATGTTCTCCACAGGGAATAATAGCATAGAGTCTACACTATTATCATAATTATTATTTTTTCTACACTATTATCATAATTTTTTATTTTATTTATATTTAACCCTAGTTTAGTGGTTTATTTTAGTCTAAATATATTTGATTCACAATCACAATCAAGTTATGCCAACTTAGGAAAAACCTGCCCCTGAAATATTTAAATAGTTAACCTTCTACACCCTTATAACCATTGCTGCCCTGGACATAATAATTAGAATGAATCCAGTAGCAAGGTGGTTAACTTTATGAGTACAGTCTAGCCCTGTAGTAACTGATTAACATTGGTTAACACTGGCCAATGATGTTATTAATGATGTCATTATAGAGTGAGAGCTGCCATCATTAATGTACTAATTGATGACTGGTAATTAAAGAGAAGCTGAAAGACGGCGTAACAGACTGGCAGACATCGCTCTGTTTTAATAACAACAGGTTGAGGAGACAATCGGAAACGTGTTGAATCTTCCAATATTATTTTCTCTGTAATGTAAACTTATAAATAAAAATGGATTGGCAGCATAATATTTATTTTGTGGAACAGCATATGGAATACTCCAGAATTGAATGAAACAATATCAAATATATTAATCAATTTAATAGTACCTCTAAAAATGTCATTGCAGTTTATTGAAATTGTGTCATTATGAAATGTAAATGATATTTTGTCATTATATTTATTTCATTTCTACTTCAAAGGCTGAACATAGAATATACCATATATAGAATATATTCTGACGAGTAGCTTTACTTCCATTTTAAATTAACAATTCTAAATTATCTTCATTGTTACATTTTCAAATGAAAAGAGTGGTAATAATACAAAGATTTATGAATCAGTGAAAATTAGTGTCATTCTAAGTATCAAAAGTTTAGATTTGTACGTGATTAATACTCAATCCACAAGTGAAAGATCTATGTTGAAACACACACCTTTGGGCCACATAGGTGTTGGGTCATAAAGAAATGAAGGAATTTGGCCCACAGATCCTGAGATGTTTTGACAATCACTAGACGTACTGTCTCCGATATAACAAGATCAAATTGGAGTACAGCTTTAACTGCAGCAATAAATCTCTTAACAGTTGGTACTTGCTCCACAATGGAGAGAGTTAAAGACCCTTTGATTAAAACAATGAAGATCATTAGTGGAGGACTTTTGTTTAAAGGTGTAATCTCGTCTTGGTGTTGTCATGTGCATCAGACGATCGGCTCCGATTCAAGTGGACGTGTGTGATATATTAAACTTATTAAAGGATTGTAGTACCGGTATTACTGAATGAATCGTAGTAATGAAGATGATTTGCATTTGTAGTTATTCTGATTCAATTAGTATTGTTCATTTCAGGTGCATATCTTTTAAAACTTTATATGGCATAATGCAGTACCATATATGCATATAATATTATTATTTTGTGGGATTCTTATTTATTTCTCTATGTTAAATAATATACATATTGAAAATAATTACAAACATTTATTGTTATAGATTCAATATACAAATATATAAGTAAATGAATACTTTCAATAAATACAGTTGTACAAAATATTTGGTAGGGTAGGAACTACATGTATTTACACAATCAGTGAAAAATCTATCAATCATATCCATATATTCAATAAACAGTTGCTAATGATTCTATTTTTACATTTATCCTTATTATTAGAATGGATTGATTTTAGGCCTTATATTGCTGTGGCACCCATTTGGGACAACTATAATGCTAAATTATCATATAATTAGACATGCATGAATATTAGAAAGATTTAACCCATATACACTTGCATTTTGCTGCATTTGATAAAAATATGTAATCCCAATATTCTCATATATAATCAGTCACAAGTTTTCTTCTCCATTTTTAATAAGATATAATAATAATAATAATAATGCATATTTATAATGCGCCTATTCCATGTTGTACATATGATCGTGGCACTATATAAAAGATGAGGGATTCAGATAATAGTAATTTTGTTCATACCGCCCAAAATTACCACAAAAAAAAATAAAAAAATATATATATATTTAGTTGTTTCAAATTGAGAATCCTCCACAGAGTGTGTTATATCAGTACTCAACTACTCAACATCACTACAAGTTCTCTTCATTCAAGGAATTACATTGAAATCTACACCTGCAGGTGTTAATCCAGGCAGATAAGCATGAATCAGCTGGTAAAGTTGTGACAGACACTAGACGATCCGTCTCCGACAAAACTATCACTGATCAAACCTGCTAAACCCCAAACCATACCTGTAATCAACAATATGGGCAAATTTGAATGCCCTTTGATTAAACAATAGGGGTAATTAAGGATAGATATTTATCTCACCATCGGTGTATACTCAGACGATCGGCCCCAATTAAATTGGGCATGAATATTGTATGTAAAAACTGTGATCTGGGTGTAAATGTGTATTCATTGACTGTAATTAGCAGAAAATTAAAATTGAAACAACAGAAAAGAGATTCAGAGATAGTACTGAAATGGCCATGTGTGTATTACTTAAATGAAAAAAATATTTAAAGTGCCCAATTAACATAATATATATAATAAATAAGTCCTGTGAAAATACAAAAACACAATATGGAATGGCTCCAATATTCAATTAAAAGAAATATTAAAATAAATGATATTTCTATATGAATTATTCAGCAAAATGTATAAAATTGAATGCAAATATATCGTTAACACTCTCTCTGCTGAATTAGGCACATATTCTGCTCTTTATGGCATCTCTGCTTGCCCTCCTATTTTGTGTTGTAAAAGTTAACCACTCAAGAAATGGTTAAATAAAAACTAGAATGGATGTTAAATTTACGCTACCATACCATGAAAGTTAAATTAACAGAATCAACACAGATCAACAAAAAGTAAAAAATTCTTCAACATGCTCAACACTACCCAATCCCAGACACGCAGTGATTTCAAATACAGAAATCGACTGAAACATATTTGTAAGTTTTACTAATGTTTACAATTTTATTCCCAAGCCGAGAAGGTTTGTGATGTACTGTGGTATAGATACCCTGTGGTACATGATCAAAGACAGTGCAAGGCTTGGGTGTTTGTATAGAGGAGCTTGCCGTGCACACAGCAATTTTTCATATGCTTGCTCATTAACTCTTTAATGAATAGGATGGTATTCTAAATAAACAAACTATCTAAATAAACAAAAACTTCAAAGGCCTTCTATTGTACGCTAACAGAACCAACTTGATGCTATGGAGAATGTTTGGAAACACGCAATTTTATTTCAAAATATTTTCACCATTTTGTTTAGTACTGTTTAATTGTTTATATGCATTTAGGCTTTTCTGGCTGAAGATAATTATTGGTGATGTGATGTATAACCCTCTCCCTGCGGGATTAAGTCAAGGCATCTCCAGTTGCTTTCAGTGTTGAGAGGGTTAAAATGGAATTGACCATATTATTTGAATATTGAATATAGAAAGGAATGCTATGCATAATTGTTTTCACCCCACCACTAGCATTCAGTTTATTACTTTCAATGAGGTAATTCATATGAAAACACAATATCCACACTTATCCCCATCTGAAATTTATTTAAGTTCAAATATAGAATAATAAAAATAAAAAATCTATTAGAGCTGGTTCCTGGCTCACAATAGAAACTTCTTCAGTTAAGAACAAACATGACTTTTCAACATTTATTAACAGTTGTCAGCAAAACAATAGAACTTTAATTAATATTCAATAATTCATTTCAACATTACATTAACCTCTCCAACAATTCAATTCAACATAAAAAATCCATTTCCAAGAACCCTAAAAAATAAAAGAAACAAAACATCAACTAGCTGTCATTAATTAATCAAACGAAAAATCAATATCTCAAGTATAACTGAAAGATTTATACTTTATTTACATTCTCAACTGTGACATGTTTTGCCACACATAAACAGATGGTGTTGAAATTTACTCCGAAAACTTCATGGCCAGAGCCTAAAGTAATCAGACTGACCGCATCACCCTGTCTCACCCCCCTCCCCACCAACCACCGTGACCCCCCCTCCTCCTTCTCCCCCTGGGGCCCATCACCCCCCTATCTGCTGGACCTGCGCTCTCAATCAATAACTCTGGATGACAATACAGCCGGGTCTCGGCCAATCGGCTGGCCAGGATCCTCCGTACACCACCCCAATTTGAACAAAGAGGCGGGATTCATTTGTCTGTGACAGTTATGGCAGGTTGAAAATTCTACTGTTTACACCTGACTGACCGAGCCTCCAACGAGCCTCCGAGCCTCTTTCATCATGTAGAGGAACCACACAGAGAGGCCAAAGGCATGAGTAAAAAGGTCTGGGTGCGATAGGTTCCTGTCAGTCCGAATCCAATCGTAGAGATCGCACACCCGGCCCAACAGCTATCCTGGGAGTAGCTCATTGTACATCCACATCAACGACACACAGCCCTATCCATTGGGCCCACACCTTCCCAATCTATTGGGTCCGCATCAGATATTGGGTCCAAGCCTGAGTTGTGATCTTAGCCGTCAGTGTGATCCAATTTCTCCTCTGGGTGCAGGACTCACAGGACGAGCGTGTAGGACTCACACAGGAAGAGCATCTCAGTGTTGTGACAGGCTAGGGGTATAACTGTGGATGCCTGATCCATGCTGGACTCAAATCTCTGTGTCGTAGCTGAGAGACATATATATGTAGCTATACCTGGATATCAACATTTATATATGAATCATGATTTTGGGAGTTGACAACATCGCTTCAAAAGAGGCCAGCCAGCCAGATGCTTGCAGTAAGTGTATATACTTATGTTTGATGTTGTAAATATTGTCGTATGTGTGCAGTACATGTATGAATATATAAACACAAGTTAAGGTTACTGACAGGGACCTACTGACAGTAAGATTATATTTATTTACATTAGTCTTTCAATATATTTTTTTACAAATGCTATTTTTGTTCTTATTATTTCTTATTCTAAATATTATTACTAGTAATTTTTTAAAAATAATTGTACATTATATCTAATACGACAGCTAATGCACATACATTCATGCATATGCATACATCATACATGCACACACACACACACACACACACACTTTGGATAACCAACATTAATTACTTATCTCTAAATCATATATTAAATTACCATAAATTTCAACTTGAAATGCTCATACAATTTGAACCCAACTACAATAAAAATGTTTAAAAAAAAATTCCCATGGGAAAATCAAGAAATCAATAAATCAGAAATTTTAACTTTCGAATGCCATTTTTTAAATTCTTCATCACTGGACAGTAGTTAACCATGGTGGATGGAGTGTGCCCCTCACAAATCTCACCGTCATGCTTGACCCTTGAGCTGTCAACTTGTGATAGATTAACCCTTAGGCTGCAGACCCGTACAATATATGACAACATGATTGCACTACTGGACAAGTTGTCATTGAACACTTTGAACACTTCGAACAAGTCTCCTCCTAAATCAGCCAAATGTATTGCTGCCGAACATCTTCGTGAATAAAATTCCTTGCTCGATTTCGGAACCAAAAAAGATTCCATGAAAGGTGTCACCTGAAAGTCAGAGATCTTCTGGACTAATATGGAGGTTTATGAGTTAATGATATATCTATTGCAAGGGATATCAGAATAAAGAGATAAAGGGTTAAAAGCCTAGGGGTAGCCTTAAGTGGAGTAGGGGATTTCTAGGCCTGAGGACTGGACCCTATTATATCATGGAATAACACAATTAACCCTATCAACAACAGATCCAGGTGCTGATCACACAATAAGTGGTCATAAACTCTCATATTTCAATAGATGTTATCACCAATTATGACACGGGCTAAATATTTTCGTCATCTTTGTCAACCATGATCAGAACGGAATGTGTGTGACGTGTGGTGTGTATACAAATATCGTAAAGCTACAATAACGTTTAAATTGTCTTGTTTCCCACACCTTTGAATAAAACACTTACCTAGTTTTTAATTAGAACATTATGTTTAATGTCACTGTTTTGAAAAATAATATTTGGGTATATATTACAAATAACATTTTATAAAATGTATGAATGTATGGAAAAAGTAGATGAAAAGATAAAAAGTAGTATTGGGATATGGACATGTTTAGGACACTATGTTATTAAATTATTTTTGTTATGATATTTAAAACATGAAAAAAATTACTTTTACAAAGGCATCACAATTATTTTCTTGACGATGTAGATCAATATATAGGGGACACAAAGAAAGCTACTGCATGACAACAAGCCATATTTTGCCTATAACAACAATAATGCCCACTTGACATATAAATCCATATTCTTTGCTCGCCATCAGCAATGGACCATCAGAAGCTGACCGACCTGCTTGACCCCTCTAACCCCGGCTAAACTGTGGTGGGAAATTCAAATCACCTACAAATTTCACGGCTAACACGGAGATGTTTATAAATATTCTAGTCACGAACTACCACTATGACTGAAAAAGTCATTTATTTACCCCTCGCTCATCACGCACGAAGGAAAATCGCTGAGCCGTGAAACAGTCCAGCTTCGGACCCATAACCTTCCCATAATTCGAAAAAGTAACCATCCTTTTCGGATGCTTTCTTTGAGGAATGGTAATAAACTATCAGCAGGTATAGTTTATTGCAACTTACCATGACAGCATGTTGTTTGCTGTATAGTGAGGGTTTGCTAACTTTGCTGTATAATGAGGTAGTCCCTCTAGTTATCACCTGCTGGTTACAGATTCCTAGTCAAGGCCAGATAGACAGGACCACATTTTTCACCTGTTAATTTAACACTTATGGTGTCAGTGTTATCTCTATATAACAAGCCTACTTTTAAATTCAAATATATTAGGTCACCACGACCAAATCTAAAAATAGGGCTTAATACAAAGACATAATAAACATGATGATCCTCAGATGTTTCAATTGTCCTTTGAAGATGAATATTAATATTAAGTATGTTTAATCACAATATTTTCCTCCCAATAAACATGTCCAATTCAAAGTCATTCATGAATAAATAGACTAAATTTTCAATTAAGTTTATCCAATTAAACAACTCAAAGATAATCAAGCATATCCAATTAATATAAACAAAGATACTAAGGAATTATATCAATGTTATTAATGTATCTTTTATCAAATTAATTTGATTTTCCGAGATTACTCATACATGTTTTAATTAAAAGTTTATCTCATATTATCAACTTATCAAGATGTGATAGTCATAGTTCACTTATCAAAGCCAGAATTATTTCACCGTCTTCAGATCTCTATTGCAAATATTCCAAGACTCGCAGCCAAATCTCTAGGGATATCTAAGACATGTAAGAGAAGATGGAAAGTTATAACAAGTTGGAATTAGCGATAGCCTCTCCAACACTCTCAATAATAACTCTTTCAATTAAAATATGTGTCTTAGTCAAAACCTGCAACCAAATCTCTAGCAATATCTAAGAGGTAGGCATTAAACAAGTTTGAATTTTTAATTGAGAGAGATTATTGAGAGTGCTTGAGAGGGTATTGCTGATTCAGACTTGTTATAACTTTGCCCTATCTCCTAGAGATTTGGATCTGGTTATTCAAGCTTGTTTTAAACAGTCCTATCCCTAGATATACTCAATAATAACTCTTACAATTAAAAACATAAAACTTGGTCAATACCAACCACATTCAAATCTCTAGGATTATCTAGTAGGAGATGCGACAAAATTATAAAAAGTTTGAATTGGCGATAATAGTCTCTGAAGAATAACTCTTTCAATTAAAAATATAAGACTTGATCAAAACCAATTCTCTAGGTATATCTAGGGACAGGACTATTTAAGCTTGAATAGCCTCTCCAACACTCTCAAGAATACAGTAACTCTTTCAATTAAAAATAAAATTGGTCAATACCAACCAGATCCCAATCTCTAGGGATATCTAGGAGATTGGGCAAAGTTATAACAAGTCTGAATCTGCAATACCCTCTCAAGCACTCTCAATAATAACTCTTTCAATTAAAAATGATTGTAATTATGCAAGTGGAGATTGTGTAACCAAAGGCTATGGGTAAGTTTACTGATCAGCTTTAGGGGCCAAGTGGCTATTTAAAGGGCCCATACCCATTTAAAGGGCCCAGGGTATCATACCCACAAGACGCTGGAAGATGTGTGTACTCATTACTAGGTGTAAGTGTGCTTTAGGAATAGTTCACAAAACCGTTTGACCTGATTAAGGAACATCAAATGAAACTGGCCCCTTCAGTCTTAGAAAGGAGTCTAGCTTGACCCCTAACAGATAATCATCTCTCCCTTGGAGAAGTCGTGGGCTGCCATTAATTCTCTTCAGTTCATTAGGCTTTGGTAAACCCAAGAACAGGGGCTGGGGCACCCAAGGGGGGTAGCCTTGAAAAGAATAGAGGAGAAAAAGTAAAACAGGAGCACAAAAGACCTTAGGGGCAATGTTTTCACAGAATGTGTCGACTTGATAAAAATCAAGACCTCAAACACGTCCCACAACAGACACCAACCCACAAGCTTAAACATCATTATTTGTTGTGACATCAAGGACAGTTTTTCTGTCAATGAAAATAAATAGGGATTATTTAATTTGAAGGCAAGGTTGTAGATATAGTTTGAAATATTGTATATATCATTCTCTTCAAGTTTGGGGTACGTTCAGCCACGACGACTGGTGTTTTAAGCCATTAATTACAGAGCTACTGGAAGCAGACCGGTTTATTGGAGGAACTGCAATGTTCTGCGGGTCCCCAAGCACCAGTTTTCCTGGTCTGCTAATCCAAGTCTGGGTTTGAACCTGGTAATTGCAGGGTATTAGCTTTGGTGCGCTACCTCCGCAGAAATCAAAAGTTTATAAACATTTGTCTGTTCTCTGTTTGTTTAGTTAATGACAGACCAATGAAAAGATGTTACTCCTTGACTGTTTGTCTATTCTGATCCACATTGCAATCAGAGAGACTACCACTTGATGAGGCGATTCCAGCCCTATTGTCCAACATTAACTTTATGATCCAATTTTGCCGTCTTTCCCTTTCGGAAACTCTTTTTATAGTAGTGCCACACATGTTCACAATTACTTCCCATTGACAGTGAAAATAAAGTAAATGAAATAAAATTGGTTGGGTTCATAAAATTAAACTGGCTATGTTCATTCGACTCCAAATCTTTGCACCATCGGCATATCTAGAAAGTATGGCCACTGGAAACTACAGTAAGTAAGTACACAATTCTAATTTATCAATAATCGTAGTGAAAGAAAACTTAAATTGATTTCTAAAAGACGCATCATAAAAAAATATAAGTGTCAATATCAATTCAAAGTGAAAAACTAATCAGATTCAAATAATACGATATCGATCACCATCAACATATGGCTACTGGAAAGTACACAATTCTAGTTTATCAATAATCATAGTGAAAGAAAATTAAATTTGATTCTTAAAAGACTGTTAAAGATGCACCATAAAAAAATATAAGTGTCAAAGTTAATTCAAAGTGAAATACTAATCAGATTCAAATAATACAATTTTGATCAGCACAATTTAACTTGCACTGCAGTCAGAATGAAAACTAATGATGAGTACAGCTACTTGTGACACTGGCCTTTATGGCTTTATCGCTCGTATACCACTTGTAAGTAAAGAGCAGTAACTGTGGTGCACATGGCGCCCCCTGGTGGTGGACATGCCAGATAGCCTCCCCTGCTGGGTGGAGTGTGGCAACACTATGAGCCCCACTATGAGCCCCACCGTGGCCCCCACTCAGCCATGTCAATCCCCCACAGCAGCTTACAAGTTACAAGAGCAATGAGTCATTTGATTACAATTTCTCATTCCAGCAATAAAAAAACATGATTTTTGACCTATTCACTGCCCACGGACAGCAATTAATCAACATACAATTCACAATACAAGCTTACAGCTCAGGATGTGTGAATTCCGCATATCTCAGTATTTCTATACCTTCGGTCAGCAATTAATCATATTTCATAGAATGTCTTAAGAATAGTATTTACTTGGCAATAAGGTCCCTGGACCTCTTTCAATGGTTTTTGTTGGGACATATGTTTTCCTCCTTGACCCTCATTCCTACATCCCCTCTACCAAACTCCCCACCCCCTCCACCCATCCCCCCACCCCTAGTCACAAGAACATCTGTGCAACAGGTACAAGTAAATTCACGATAGTTGTCCACTTTCCCACCCAAGCGGAGGCTCTTTTACATAACCATTCCAATCTGCATGGTCCAAGTGGCCCTCGCTAATGAGGAGAGCGTGCAGCCAGCCCCACCCCC
>JAUTBV010108065.1:0-31301 GCA_032361325.1 Lepetodrilus fucensis
CCGCCCCCCCCCCCCCCCCCCGCAACCTGAAAGTCTGGATCCGCCCCTGCCACTAGCTAATCCACTAATAAAGCTTTTCTGCCTTCTGCAAAATTATAAATAATAGCTTTAAACTGTACTACGTATGCCTCGCCTTTATTGTGTATATAATTATTATTATGTCATGTAATGACTCCTCATGAATGTAAACCTCTCGTGCTGTTGTAAACTCACAGCTCAAGAGTGAATATAAAGTTCAGTTCAGTCGACTGTAAAGCGTAAAGTCAGCCGTACTGGTGTTTTATAAGTTGATGCACAACTTCCACCATAGAATACCTAATTGGAACATCCCATAGTCCGATAGTAGTCACGCAAAATCACAGTTGATCTGCGAGTGATTTAAAGAGCAAGTTCTCTCAGAGCACTGTCGTATAGCACCGTCATGGTTTTGGTATGGTAGGTCGTTTTTACTTTCTAAATGTGATCGAATTTGGATTATTTTTACAATAGAACTAATAGCTGCAGTTTTGTAGCTAAACAATAGCAACATATTAAACGGGGAATCTTTTAGCTACAAATCTGCAGCTATATATAAGTTGATGCATATAGATAGAACGTTCATAACCTTGAGATAGACATTAAAACAACCGGAAGTGCATGTGCGCGTCTAGACGTGATGACCTCCAGCCTCTGTTTCTGTTCTCGCTGACGCAGGCTCTATTCTAGTCTCGTCTTCGCCGCCATTAATAGGTGGACTAATCAATGTTTTGGATAGCAAGTTTAACTCCATTGAAGGGTGTTCTTTCTCGGGGACCTTCAACATCTCGGAAATAAAACCACACAGACAAGTTACAGACAAAAGACATCCTGAAAATGAAAAACATAATTAAATTAAGACTATTAGCATTCCCTGCACGTAGTTCTGTAGTCTGAATGCATGCGACATCATTCCATACATTCCAAATTAGTATGCTTTATATTTGAAGTGTAGCTATAACGAGTTACCTTTGAGAAAGGAATGAAATCACACACACACACACATACACACACACACATACATACACACACACACACACACACACACACACACACACACACACACAACAATGTACATACCTATGAAGACGAATACAGCGTAATACGACTGTGTATAGCTCCTGACTTCAACTGCGGAAAACCAACAGAAATGTAAAGCATTCAATATATATTATACTGTATAGGCCTACATATACCCAAATGTACCGCATACAATCAAGCTTTGTTGATATAATTTCATGGTCAATCGTATTTAGCTGAAAGTATCTATACATTTCATTTTGTCTATGCAAGTATATTGAGCAACAAACTACATTTTCGGCACCATCAGTAGACGTTCTACTACTACTACTACTACTACTACTACTACTACTACTACTACTACTACTACAACTACGACTACTACAACTGTAAGGTAACCGGAAGTCCACCCTTAGCAATGGTGTAGTCTATAGCTAAGGTTAGAGATACCAGTATCTACATTACAAATGTCCCCGTTTCGTACAGGGAGACCCTGGAAATTCTTGCATGTTCTTTCACTCTTGCTTACCTGCCAGTGGGGGTCCAGCCAGGTTTCCTATGGCGGTCATAAAGTATATGAACCCAAAGCCATAAACAAGATTTTCTACTCCAACTTTTTCCAACGTGACTGGACCAATGATAATATATACACAGCTGAGGTAGGTCCCAATGCACATAGCATAGATAAATCTTCCAGCTTGATATCCCGCGAGATAATTAATGAAAAATGTTACCAAAGCTGAAATGCCACAATTGCCTTGAAGAAGTAACATGTTTCCAATACGTGGATCGTTTGTCATTATACCTGCGAGAACTCGCGCTACTAGACTTCCACTTCCGGCAATGGACGCTGCCAACGCAGACTCTTGTGGAGTTGATCCATGACTGTTAAAAAAGTCGGGCAGAAATGTCACGATGTTAAAGATCGCCATGCTGAAGAAAAGCATCGATATTGAAAAGAAAAGAAATGAGTAATTCTGTAGTATGTCCTGTCTTAAGTGTTTGCCTGTTATTAGTATTTTTTCCTTTAGCGAAAGTCTCGTTTCTTGGCTATTCTTGATCTTCAGCCTGAGTGCTCGGGCCTTCTCAAACGGAGATGGACGTAGTAACATCGCGCATGCGCAGGTATGGAATGAAATGGCTCCCGTTAGCATCAGTGCCCATTGGAGACCGTACTCGTCCACCAATGCTTGCAGTAGCCGTGGGTGAATCAGCATACCGATACCAACACCGACGAATGACAGACCCGAAGCTAGACTAGTATTTTCAGGAAACCAGTATCCGATTGAAACCGTTGCTGTTGCTACGCCAATTCCTCGGCCAAGACCTGTTATACAAGAGAAAATAAGTAACAGATGGACAGCAAACATAACGTATCTTACATATAATTATTGGCTACATGCTCATAAATAACGTATCTTACATAAAATACATGTTCTATTTATCACCCAATATCATTTTAAAATCATTTAAGAAGAAAAATGCCACATCATCTAAAAGATTTCAGTGAAGATGCTGTGCATTTACACTGTGACATCATAACAATGTTATGACGTCACAATGATAGTGATGACATTATTAAATATGTGGGTCAAACGATATCTACAGTACTGACATCACAATGGTAGAACAATCAAAAGCAATATCTACAGTACTGACATCACAATGGTAGAACAATCAAATAAACCACTAAATGGGTCAAACGATATCTACTGCTGTAGATATCGCTTTCTATTTGAAAGCGATATCTACTGCGAAAACACAGTATTGGGTGATAAACTCGATTCAAACTATCGTGGTGTTGCAGTCTATCATACTGTATACAGCGATGGAAAAGTTTTTGTAAGTACATACAAACATGATTTTATGTATGCTAAGTGAATGTAGCTAAGAACTAGTCCAAAATAACCATAAATATATATGTGATATTATGCCTTTTTAAAATAGAAATAGTGAGACCAATCTCCACTCCGTATGACTGGTATTATTAAAGTGACAATGCCAATGCCCAGACATGCGCGAAGTTGCTACGATTGGGCCGGTTATGGGAATAGTTATTAGTTTGGGTCCTTGTCTGACCATTCTTAACATCGAATGGATTAGTGAGTACTTCATTAACTCGCACAGACATATGCCAAAGAAATGTTCTCTTCTTCTTTTTAATGTGAATATTAATATTAATAATAACAAAACTATTAGTAGTATAATAGTAGTAGTAGTAGTAGTAGTAGCAGTAGTAGTAGGAGGAATAGTAGTAGTAGCAATAGTAATAGGAGTAGTAGTAGTAGTAGTATAGTAGTAGTAATTAGAAGTAGTAGTAGTAGTAGTAGTAGTAGTAGTAGCAGCAGTAGTAGTAGTAGTATAGTAGTAGTAGTAGTAGCAGTAGTAGTAGTAGTAATTAGGAGTAGTAGTAGTAGTAGTAGTAGCAGCAGTAGTAGTAGTAGTAGTAGTATAGTAGTAGTAGTAGTAGTAGTAGTAGTAGCAGCAGCAGTAGTAATAGTATAATAGTATAGTAGTAGTAGTGGTAGTAGTAGTAGTAGCAATAGTAGTAGGAGTAGTAGTAGTAGTAGTATAGTAGTAGTAGTAGTAGCAGTATAGTAGTAGTAGTAGTAGTAGTAGTAGCCTAGTAGTAGTAGTAGTAGTAGTAGTAGTAGTAGTAGCAGTAGTAGTAGTAGCGGTAGTAGTAGCAGTATAGTAGTAGTAGTAGCCTAGTAGTAGTAGCAGTAGTAGTAGTAGTAGTAGTAACAGTAGTAATGGTAGTAGTAGTAATAGTAGTAGTAGGAGTAGTAGCAGTAGTAGTAGTAGTGGCAGTAGTAGTAGTAGTAGTAGTAGGAGTAGTAGCAGTAGTAGTAGTAGTAGTAGTAGTGGTGGTAACAATGACATAACAAAAATAGATCTAACAAACCGAACAGAGAAATCTTTATACATATTGAACGATGCATACGTATAATATTGTAAATAACACTGCCTCGAAATATAGCCCTCGTGTATTATTTCCGCGTATAAAACGTAGCCGATTCATTCATTTATCTTTAAAATATATTGCCGGGAGAAACTATATCTCCGGATCATGTCCGGAAGTCGTGTACAAACGCGCTCCATTTTTAACTCGATGTGTTGTGTGTACATACAGTAGCGTTAATGTGGGTTTTTATAGGCACGAATATTTTAGTTAATGGAAAATAGGCCGTTAGGTACAATGTGCATGACGTTGTCAGTATAGTATGTAAACAAAATCGCCACAGAATTTCTGCAAACTGAAACAAGTAGTATAACAACTAGCTGTAAATGGACATAATTTCTAATATTTGTTTCTCCGAAGTTAGCATTCAACTAAGATTTTATTTTACCATAGCGTGCAGATTATTTTCAACGTAATTTCCAAATGTCATTTAACATTTCCTCCGATTCCAGATATTATTATATATAGTAGCCTACTAGCTGGTGTTATTATATATATTAGTATATACAGTAGCCTATTAGTTGGTGTTAGTATTCATCATTTATATATATATTTTTAAAACTTATTTTTGAAAGTGATGATAGAATATTATTTTCAGATTATTTGGTAAAATTAAAATGGTATTTAAACTTTTTAACTTGTCTAAATATGTAAATTACACATGTATGTAGCATTCTGCTATTTAATAATAAAATAATACCCCTTGTTTACCTTTCATTTCAAATCTACTACTATATATAGTACATTCATAGAAATAATGTAAAATGATACGCTGCTATGTTGTTAAACGAGTATGCACCTCCCATAAATGCACCACAATAGATATGAAACAAAGTTTATCCTATGTACAGGTCACAATGACCTGTCAATCAAAACATTAGATAATATTATTTATCAATTATAAGATAATGATTATGCAAGCACGACAAGATTTATCTCCCTTCAAGATGTATCTCCATTTTTAAAAGTGCTATTTTATTAATTTCATGGAGCGACTAAAATGCCTTGGAAATATGAGTATTCATTATTAATACATGGAAAACAATGGGCATTTAAATAAAATACAATCAAATAACTAAAATAATTCATAAACAGTAAGTAGGTGTTGTAGGCAAGTAGTACATATATTTTGTAAAGTGTAATTATTCGGAATAATTATATTTTTACATATTAAACGAAAATGGCATACTACTTTAAAATGTATTTGCCTCAATGTAGAACAGTTTCATGTAAATGTTCAGATAAATAAACAAAACAGAAAAAAATATATAATTATTCTAATTCACCAAGAAATCGTCACTGCTGCATCTGTAATCATTTTAACAATACATCTATTTTAGCAATGATAACGAACAGGTGCATTACTATAATATATAACCACAACGTAAATACGACCAGTGGAGAGTGATGTCTATATGCATACATTATACTTACATGTAGGCTTATCTAGTTATACTTATCAATAGAAACAACCAGGTTGAGGTTATCACCATATCGAGTTAATGCATGTCGCCCATATTGATACGATTCGAGAACGCCTTTTACTGGATTATTTTTCAATGGGGGATTATTGAAACATGACAAGATGTGTTTGTCATGAAGTTTGTCAGGTTATCAGATTTTCTTCACATGAAGTGCACATTGTGTTTTCTTGAATTAAAGGTGGTGTCATTCATTGTTATAAAATGTCAATGGATGAAATGTCATCCTGATCTTTTAAGTGTAGGATAGGATTACTATTTATGGATTTACGTATCGTTTGGTACTTACGTACTCATAATATTGTATTTTTAACATATTCTCTTTTTAATATATTCGTTAGCGAAAATTTAAAATGTCTCTATTGCAAATATTTACGAGCTGTTATTCAAACCACGCACTCGCCCCTTTCATTATTTGTGTTGATTATGTATTATTAGGTATTTTACTTCTATAATTTAGTATTTTGACTATGTATTTAAACATTTAATTTATATATAATATTATTTTATATTTTAAAACAATAAACATACATTAAAATTGGAGTATTGCAGGAAATTATGGGAATTTCTTTTAAATGTATTCGTATTCCCTATTTTCTCTAATAATGCCTTAGATTATTTCACGATTACGCAAATGTTTATATATCATTTAATGTCAAACTAATTATAACTACTATTTCTTTACGAAATCAAGATGTTTATATTATCTGTGTATTTTAATAACATACAATATTTTACTTAATTAAGCTATTAACTCCTGTCATAATTACTAATATAATGCTGACATAAGGAATAAGCCAAGGTAGCCTATTAGTCCCGCAGTGTTTACATCTCAGCAAGTCGTCATCAGTCGAAGCTAAATGTATTGACAGAAATGTGCGACATCTGCTACGACATAAAACTCTTGGCAGAAATGTGCTCCTGTCAAAATCTTTTCAATAAAGTCTCTCATTTTCTCCGTCTAAATCACACAGTTTCACGCGGTTAACAATCTAATATGCGAAGAAGGTTTTCTTCCCTGGTTATAAGTACATACGCTGGATCAATAAAGCAAAATTGGAACCACGTTCTGATTGGAAAGAAAATACTTTATTCCAATATTTGCTTGTGTCGTTTCTTGGTGAACAAAACGATTCTAATTACGTTTTCCTAATCAAAGGGTGCTGGAATGAAATTAGACGTCGTTGAGAAGAGATTAGTATTGAATTGCATTAGATGTGTAGACAGCTAGAGATGAAGTGGGAAGTTGGACAGTTTAGGTTATTGTGAGTCTGGCTACTTCTATTGCAGATTACAACATAACGTGATATATGTGTCACACATTTACATTTTATGAAATAAAAACAAGCCGCCAAAGTCTACTTTCATCGGAGAAAAGTTGAAAGGATCATATATGTCTTGTAACGTTTATTTCCCTTTTATATTTTATAAAAATCACGATTCTAAATTTGCAGAAAAATAATTTAAGCCTATTATATATACTAGTATAACATTATTTTTTATTGAAACAGATTGAATTTTTGTATGTAAAATGTAAAATATGTCTTAGATTATAAATTCTGTTTTCAATTCATTATTTTCCTTATCGAAACGGAAAACATAAAAACATGTTTTCTATATTTTAGTCATTGTAGACTAGAAAGTAAAGATTTTCAATAGTAAAATTATATTAAAAACCATGTCAACATCGGTAATGTCAAAGAAATATGGTAAAAATAAATATATCAAATTGATATCATTGAGCAATATGAGAGAGTCGATGGTTTGTGCTATAATTATGGAATATTTATTGTTCGAAATTTCAATTTAAGCTTAGAATTTGAAATAAATCTTTGATAACATTAAATGATAATCAACTATACGAAAATATGTTATCTTGTACATCCGATCGCGCCCGTAAACCATTTGATAACACGCTAAAAAATGCAAATAGTTTACAATCAATTCATGCAAATTCAATTGTCTATACATGTGATACTTGAATGTAACATATGCACGATATCATGATCAATACTTAGATCACACTCAAAATTACGATAACTGCTCTTTTATATTTACTGTCTCTTTAAAGCTTTTGTAGAGACATCATAGATATCTTATGATTCAGTATCATTCTAGGGATAAGCGCTCTCAGTAGGCAATTATATAGTGTCTGTTTACGAGTCTTAGTGGATTTGTAGATGACTGAACGAGTTCCGTGTCAGTGTGGTGAAGAATATCAGTGTTAAGAGCTATGTGTAGTATCATCAGAAATATCTGAATACTCTTCACCTCTGTGTTCGTCAATGAGATTGAAATATTTGCACTTCGCATAGCTTTACTCCTCTACTGATACTCTCCCCCTCCCCCACCCACCCACCCTCCACCACTCCCCACTCCAACCACCCATCCACTATGTCCGTCAATGATACTTAAATGTTTGCTCTTCGCATAGCTCGCCACCTACACTCTAGCTTAATAAGGAACAGTGTAGACGTGTTTGTTTAAACTCATCTAGACGCAGAAGAACATAGTCAGATCTGTTGTTTGTGGTGTGGGTTCTGCTCCTCCCAGCACAGTATCCACAGCCTGTAGACCTCACAGTTGAGCCGAGTCCTGGCCAACCCTGAGACCATACACCTCGTGACAGATGTACTCAGCTGGCGATGTCAACACCGTACAGTAGCCAAAAAACCGAAGGTAAACACGCTCCAGAACCTGTGAGGTTACCTATCAACATGTATGTTCTATCTGAAGAAGAAAAAAATGAAACATTGGGCCGGGAGAACGACAAGTATAACGATTTGCACATTCTGGAAGAGGTACTTCAGAGAGTTGGAGAAGGCTGAAGACTTGGGACAAGAACAGGGCGACCGTTCGCCGTTATTCAACACACTTTCCACTGGGCTAAGGATACAAATGGGTGTAGTGTTTGCGCCGTCAGATGAGTGCGTGTAACATGTGTGTTAAGATATGACAAGTATATGAACACCTGTGAAGAGATGGTGACTACAGCTGAAGAATGTGTGTCATCTAGTCTAGATGGAGGTGTTCAGTCATCTATGTCTGTCAATGTCAGGGAGATAATTCAATAGAACTCAAATTGTTGCTGTCTTTTAAGTACTGAAATTCATGCGATATCAATTAAAGTTTCGTTTATATTTATTTGTATTAATTAATATAATTATAATATCCAAAGACAAATTATCATCAGCTGATTCATTAATAAGATTCTGGCGGAATGTTTTCTTATTTTTCATAAATTCCTGTAATTGCACATAGCAAAAATACACCTCCCCCACCCCTCCAACACACACACATACACATACATACACATACATACACACACACACACACACACACAAATACATACACACGTACCCAGACACACACACCCTCACACATCATAATATAGAAATTGCCAATAAAGCAAGCAGTTTGTTTTGTAAAGCGCCTAATATAAAACTCCCTTTGGGTGAGGTACTTTCCACCCCCAATCTGTCTCAAACTTCACCCAATCTGTCTCAAACTTCACACTATATGTCTCAAACTTCACACAATATGTCTCAATCTTCACCCAGAGTCACGACCACTCGTTAAAGAAACGCCTCCCATGACTTCACATCACGTCCATTTTGAAGTGCAAGCACGCATTTTCTAAATTAATTTACAACCTGCACCTGTGGTAGGTAAATTCTTCGTTATCACGGAATCGCGGAAAACGCCGAAGGAATTGGATGTTGTTATGGCCGCCGCTGGTCGTTCGCGAACCACTCGAAGATTATAAAACCAACACCGGGTCTGTGATCAGAACCTTAGTAGAGCAGCTCTGAGCGGGAAAACGTGCGTCTGTGAGACATTTCTTACCTGTATACCTGACCAGGTGTGTTGCGCGTTCGTTACAGGTAGTTTCACGTTCTGGTGGCCAACTACTAAAGGAGATAGTTGAGATAGCATTAGGAGAGCTGGTAAATAACACTAAATTAAAGCTTCGTAGCTTTATGTAACTTTATCAACTCCGCACGTGTTTTAGTATCGCTATTCTAACACCATATAAATGGAAGATAACGCCAGAATAAATGTTTAATATAATGGATTTAACATGAACTTCTATTTTTGGTATAGGATAATTTTGTTCTGAAGAAAATGAATTCCAAATAATGGCAAATTAACACTGTCAATTTCGTTTGTTTGGGACGCGCTCAATATGAAGTTAATATTCTCTTAGTGTTTTATCTTCCCAATAGCGTCCAGTCATGTCCATATCGAATCCAGACTAATAAAACATATTCCCCAACCCCTTACGTGTTTCAATTGTGTCTGGATATTGAATATTCTTTATTTGCTCACTTTCTGTGAAGGTATTCATCAAATATAGTTGTCATACATTGACAAATGACAGTGGCGCAAACATATAATCTGTCAAATGTTCTATTCTGTCAAGAATGATAACCTACGAAACTGTTAAGCATTCTCCTTAATTGCCTTCAGGAGTAAAGTGTTTATTTCAGCCCTCGGAGCTTGGCCTCAGACATGGCATGACAGCAAAACAATTCTAAGTGAATCAACATTCCCAATGCATATCAAGGATTCAAGGAAGATGATAAAACGTCACTTGAATATGTGAACTATAATTCATAATTTCAAAGCTACTGGATCCGCTGGTCGATACATCAGAAACATGTTGCATGTGTTAACATAAAGCGCCATTCCTATTATTCTTGTAAATCCAACGTTGGAGTACTACAAGGTTGTATTTTACGTCCGATACTATTCATCAGGTTTGTGAATTGTTTCTGTAATGTGAATGTCTAGTTCGGTAAAGTTAAATATATTCCGTCAGTTAGAACAACGTGACATTCATCGACGTGTGACGGTACGACCCATGAGCCAAGACTGGTGCAGATGAACAAATGAATGTAATCTTACAATATGAATGTAGAGATTGCTTTGCCTCCTAATATTCGTGGTATAACATTTTGTTGAGAAGATACCTAGCTCCCAGACAGATTTATATTTCAAACCGAAAGTTAATCTACCACCAGAAGGTATGGCATGAAATCTGTGGCACCAAATATGTATGCGTCACATGTTTCTTCTTCATAATGTAATAATATGTTGTTATTTTTCAATTAATATAACAAAATAGATAATAGATAATACAAAATAAGGAATAAGTTTCTTTATAAATATGTATGTAAAATGCCATAATATATCGCATACAAATCTATATCAAAATCTTGCCATTTTGTGATATATTCTTTCAAATAGCTGCAATGAAAGTGCTGACAGTAGCGCCCTGAACATGGATTCGTAGATTCATACCCTTCAAATTTGTCCAAACATCGCACGATTGTGAATGTCCATGGAGTTCTAATGATGACAATATTTATAAGCTGTCATCTCATAATACCCGCATGTTGAATTTAAATATTGGCCATGTTTAAAAATCCCCCTGTGATATAAGGCAATGCGTGTCTAATTGGCCAGGATTGTGTTTACAGAACACCTGGGGTTAGCAATCTCTTTATGAAATACGGACGCTGTTCAAATATGATAAATTCAACTGCCATGTTTCAATAAACATGGCGGCCATGCCTAACATAAGAAATGATTAAGCCGCCATTTATATCGGGACTACTTCAGTAAAGATGTATGTTTTTCATTCATCGACGGTGCAGGGTTGGCAGTGTTTCCCTGGTATTGTGTCCGGGAGGTATTGTACACAAGTCTTTAACACCCGCAGCTGGACACGGCCTTCGTAGACGGTCTCTCCTCGTTGGGTGGCGCGGCCATGTTGGTGTGGTCAGACAACTGTCCACTGCATGATGTCCCGACCGTCACTGACCAGCACACCACGCCAGCGTTGGCCGTGACACCATATTGCAGCAGCGACAAGGCAAAGGTCTATGGCAATGCCACCTCCACAATGTCGGGTCGCCATAATTGCCACGCAGGGGGTCCATAAATCACGAGAACGCGGCGAGGCGTTTGTAGTTGCAATATTTGTCAATTAACGACGTTCGTAATTTATATAACACCTCGCAATCCACTTTAAGGCAGTGTAACAGGTTGAAATAGATTGTCCCGATGTGTAGAACACGATGTGAGAGTTCGTGAATCAATGTCATTGCGATGTTTGTGTTTAAGCAGACAAAGGTGTTTCTGTCATCGGGAATTCTGTTTATTTATAAAAATATGGGGTTTCGTAACTGCTATCGATATATTAATCTATTTATTAAGAATCGTTCACCACGTATAAGTACTTGCAGTTCCACCATTGGAATTCTCAGCATAGCCGAGTACATTATTTACGAATTTATGCTAAATGTGAATTTTATTGTAAATTGAAATTTTATATACGAAGTCTAGATCTACAAATTTCTCGAATTTGTAAAATGTAAGATGTATGAGAGTTATTCTGCAAACTGCGTTAGTCACTTTAGCTAGTTTTAGTTCATTGAAGTAAGCATAGACTGCTTTGTGATGATATATGAAGCACTTGAAAATCTACGTGATATAGGAAATATGTTGAAGATTAGGTTATGGCAAATTTATGGAGTTCAATTCAGACCTAGAGTGTATGCTGACATTCAAGCAAATATGTTCATAACATATGTCAAGGTTGGGGGCATATAGGTCTCCATATCGCCATTTTGGAAATGTATATACATGTACATGTATTTCCGGGTGCATGCATAAGTGGTTTTGATATATTACTGAGCTATAAAATATATACATGTATATATATTACTGTATGATGTATACCTCTCTCAATCATACAGTGCATGGGTGTGTCTCTATCTATCTCTCTTTCATTATTTCTTTATTTCTTTCATTCCTTCTGTCCCTGTATCTGTTTTTGACAGTCGGTCTGTACATTTCTCTATACCCATCTCTCTCCTTCCCCTCTCTCTCTCTCTCTCTTTATATATATATATATATATATATATATATATATATATATATATGTCTCTCTCTCTGACTATTTATTAACTAAGCATCCTTCAACATCATCGTCCTGCTAATTTTACAATGTTTCTACAGTTTAAAATTTTAAACAATGTCCGTGAATATTTAAATGGTTGGGGTTTTTCTGTGTGTGCACGCGCGCGTGTGTGTGTTTGTGCGTGAGTGTGTGTGTGTGTGTGTGTGTGTTTGTGCGTGCGTGTGTGTGTGTCTGTGTGTGTGTGTGTGCGCGCAATACAGAGCATTATTTCAATAAGCTATCGTATCGATTACAAGTCCTTAACCTTTCCGTAAGGGTTCCTACATGATACTGTATATAGCGATCGAGACCACTTACTGCTACGAGAGTTTCGTGAAAGAATACCCAGATATATAAGCATTCGGTACTTTCATTGCAAAACACAGGTATACAGTATGTCCGAACACAGGTATATACTGTAGTATGTCCAAACACAGGTACCTGGTATGTCCATAGGTATATGATATGTCAAAACACAGGTATATGGTATATCCAAATACGGGTAAATGGTATGTCCATCTTCAGAAATTGACACGTGTGTCGTTTCTCGAAGCTCTCATATCTACTACGATACCATAAGGACTCTCGTAGACAACTCTAATACATGGGGATTGTGCACTTACAAGAGCGCTATGGTCTCAGTGTGGATATGAGAACTTCAAGAAACAATACCCAGTACCATACGTAGAAAGAAAAAAAGAAGAAGACAACATTAAGTATATTGAAACATAGACATACTATATTTGTTCAATATTCAAGCATACTGTATGCCTGTAATTAACAGGTAACACAGGGAGAGAAGACGATGCCACGTTCTAAAGCAGTAACTAACAACAGGTGTACGTATATCCACTTCACGTACATCCACTTGCCGCGTTGTAAATCTGTCGAATATGGCACCACCGCACCACGGCCATGTGGTGTCTGTCAGAACTAACTAGTAGTTTTACCTGGCTATCTATGGCAGCGCGACAGGGCCATGTGCAGTCTATCTGTCTGAGAGACAGTGACGGTGTACACGGAAAGTATGGCACAGTGCGACACTTGCCTCATAAAATCCACTTGACAAATTAGTTAAAGACGCACTTCTCATTAGTACTATTAAATAGTATTAATATAATGGCTATGACACTTGACAAGCGTACGGAGTGGTCGGGTCTTTTAATGTTATAGACTAGCGACGAATACAAAAATATGAAATATATCTGCATGTGTGTGTATTGTAAATATTTCTCAAAAGTCAATGGTGATGTAATATGAAAGTAATCATACGGCATGTTATCTACTTGTACAATATACTACAAATGTTGTCCTTTTACGGTTGTTATCTGTATATATTGTGTATATATAGTGTATGTTCTCTCACTCACTCACTCGCTTTATCCCTCATCTCCCTTCCCCTCTCTCTCTCTCTCTCTCTCTCTCTCTCTGTCTCGCGCTCTCTCTCTCTCTCTCGCTCTCTGGATCGCTCTCTCGCTCTATCTATCTCACCCTCTCTCTCTCTCTCTCTCTCTCTATCTATCTCTCTCTCTCTCTCTCTCTCTCTCTCTATCTATCTATCTCCCGCTCGCTCTCCACACTTTTACTTTTGAAATATAATCACTAAGCTTTAGGAATAGGTTAACATGTACAATTCATCAAATAGTATTATACGTCATAATTTCCGTTTTATCGCGTGTGTGTTTATATAAAACAATCTATATAAAATAAAATATATATAAAATATGTATATCAAAGTAGTAGTTACCACATTTAAACACTGCATAGGGGGTCCTATGGAATTTCTCCTTTACGTATACTAGTATTACATTATATAATCAAAACTTTCTTTTCACTCTCACAGTACAATCATTTATAGAATTGCACCATATTCTCTAGACGATATACATAGTTAGAATAACTGTAGATTTGTAAACTAAAATATAAGCACTGACCTAAAGCGTTATGATATCAAATGTGCGAAACAGTGGCTCTGAAATTGCACTTAGTTCCACGTGACAAGTGTGTCATGGTTAACACATTAAGGCTATATTTTCTTTCAACTGTAATGGAATATTTACTAATCAATTACTATTTCTGCTAGTGAGATATATAACAAAAGTCAACATTTGCGTTTCCTTGTGTAAAGTTATTCCACATTGAATGACGGACAAAACCATCTGGGTGACATTAATTGAAATCGCTAATGCGACACTCAACAAAGACAATGAAGTCCAAAGAGAAACAACCAAAAATTAAGAAAACGGGAGGCGTTTTAATCCCAAGATTAGACTAATCAGAAAGTTGCATTCCGCTCAAACAGCACAGGTGCTCCGCATTGAGAAACACTAATAGTTTTCAAGTGGATTACATTTTTATGGACTTGGATTAACTATGAGACTAAAACCCCCCGATCGCTGCCTTAACACTTCCCTACGGCACCCCGACAAACCCCGGAGTACCCCCAATTGATAGTATTCCCAATCAGTTCTCCCCGTTGGCTTTACCCCCGGGCCAAATTTGAACACCTAGCATGAAGGTAGCTTCATCAGCTGGCAGGTACTTTCTTATAAGGTAAATACACCTTTCCGCTTCGATCGGGTCCTTTTCCTCGTACGTCCGTAAACAATGCCTTAATTGCGTTGCTTCGCATAGCAGAGCCCTATCCCTTGAACGATCCATCGCTCCGAATTGCAATTGAAAGAAGCATTTCTGAGTGTCAGCTATATGTGTACTGTATATTTGTGTGTGTATATATCTTGCCCACACACCCAGGTCCGACTCGTCTCCAGCACACGTGTTTAATTGCAGGCATGCAAACCCAACAGCGAAGCGTTTGACCCCCGTGAACCATCCCCAGATTCCCATTCGGAGAAACTCCGAGTTTCAGGTGTCTTGCGATTCGCCCCATTGCGTCCCCATTTTAAGACTTTTACAACGAATATAGGAGAGTTTAGGGGAAATAAAGGCTGTCACATTTCAGCATTGTGCTAGCTGATTGTGAGGGGAGGCTTTCTTCTCGAGATCCTATGGTATAATCCAGCAGTGTGTTGGAGATCGGCAACACTGGGTATGTTTGCTCTCCCCCTTACCAGACACGCAACTAACCCTGTCAGGACATCCCCGGTACCTCCCATCTAGTTTCTAACAAAGCGAAAACTAAACATCAGTTCTCTTTAGTCCCCCCTGTTCCCCACAACACATCCCATTCTGTGTGTTTTTACCCACCGTTTGTTCAGAAAACATTCTCCCCTGAACGCCATGCGCTCCGGGAAGCAAATGGCTTTAAGAATATCTTAATAGTGGAACGATTTCGTAAAAAGGCTCAAATTTCTTCCTCCCCACCTCTAAGCTATATACAAAATATATTATGTACACATTTTATGGTTAAATAACAGACTCGACATGGTATAAGCGGTGGTATTATGAGTGATATCGCCGTGTCTGTTGATGTGGTACAAAGGCCTTGCTTGAATGCGATCCCGTGCAGGAGAAGGCATTCTGTACTAACGAGGTGTATCCCTCGTGAAAATTGCATTATTATGGACACCAGCATATGTCCCTGGTCGGGGTTATAGAAACCCGGGGTACTAATGATAGGGTACGTGCAGGGGCGAGACGTTCAAACCCAGGGGTTGAAGGAAAACATCACCGTCTCAAACATCGTATAAATGAAACACCACGACACTACAATACCTTCACTTTAATCCGTATTTCACCAATTTCAAAACAAGCAATTAATAAGCATTTAACATTAAAACATGTTGGTGTATTTTTTCTTGTCTTGCGACTTGTAAGTATCGATTTCTTCGTGGATTCATTTTTGGAAGCAACGTGGCGCGATGTTGCACCTAAACGGGAGCGGTTTCCGCAATAGTGCATTCTTGTTCAATTTCTAGAACGTCGTGTTGTTTCTCCAAAGGTTCTTTACAAAAGTAGAACCAATTTAGTGTGAAAGTCTTGGTCGTGCCTACAGCGGTAGAGAAAGGGCTGCTCAATGGGTCGCGTTGCCTAGTACAATAATTCGACACAGTCAGACCCTGTCACCAGTCAACAGTGTTGGAAGTAGCAAAGAACTGCTTCTATATCGGACACGTGTTGTTCCATGCAAAGAACTAGGTTTTGTTCCATGCAAAGGACTAGGTTTTGTTCCATGCAAAGGACTAGGTTTTGTTCCATGCAAAGGACTAGGTTTTGATCCATGCAAAGAATTAGGTTTTGTTCCTGTCAAGGAAGGTTTTTGTTCCATGCAAAGAGCTAGGTTTTTGTTCCATGCAAAGAGCTAGGTTTTTGTTCCATGCAAAGAACTAGGTTTTGTTCCATGCAAAGGACTAGGTTTTGTTCCATGCAGTGGTCGCGATTTTGTTAAAAATGCTGAGGTTTTGTTCCAGTGACAAGGTCTTGTAAAAGACAGTTTTGTTCCAGAGAAAGACATGTTGTTCCTGTCAAGGAAGTTTGTTTGCTCCATTATCTAGGCCCTGTAGAAGACGTAGTTTTGTTCCAGACATAGAATAAAGTTATTCCAGAGAGTGTGGTTTTGTTCTAGACATAGAATAAAGTTATTCCAGAGAGTGTGGTTTTGTTCCAGATAATGAGTTCCAGTCAGAGAAAAAGGTTTTGTTCTAGGCAAAGAATGAGGTTCAAGTCTGGTCAAATACCAAGGTTTTGCTATGATCATAAGAAAAGGTTTTGGTCAATGCAGGGGGCGAGATTTGGTTCGATATAAAAAAACAACATCGGGTTTGTTTTGGTCAGGAAATGAGGTTTTGTACTAATGATCGGGTGAGGTTTGGTTCAAGTCATAGAAATATGTGGTCTAATAGGTTTTGTTCCAATCAGAGTAGAACATTTGGTAACATTTTAAGTAACTTTGTTATGTATATATGATGTATTGTATAACTATGCTCTTGTACCACCGTGGATGGTAAATAGATACATATATTTGAGTTGACTTGACTCAACATAATTTATCTTGTTATATTTTGGTCAGCTATTTTACAAATATCTCACCAAAGACCGTAATTTAAATGTGTAGATGATTGGTGAGTGAATAACGACGTTAAACTCCATATTCACTTACCAATCATCTACACATTTAAATGCTATAAAATATTTATTTTGGAGTGTATATCTTAGAAGTCGTAGTGGTTGCAATCAAATTAATTATTCTACTTATCTATAACATAGCGGAGGTGTCGTATCAATTTGTTATAAATAGTCGCTTGAATACAATTTATGCAATTTGTTTTTTTATATATTGTAAATTTCATTTCCGTATGTAATTTTAATTCAAATTTCCTTATTTACATTTTCCATCGCAAAACCTTCCTCTTTGTCAGTGGATTGTTTTCTTCTATCAATAGCTGTATATATCGATACGCTTGTGTATAGAATTTCATTCGTATACAAACTGTAGATACAGAATATATGCACTGGTATACCATTACAATATAGCAATACATTATATTATATTTACGGTGCGAAAATTGTTCAAGCAATATCATAGTTCTATAATGAAATATATACTGAGGCGCAAATAACTATGAATTGTATTATTGCTACTGAACGGGAGTACCACAGTTTATAACTATCGTTCGTTTGAACCATTTATGTATACTTCGTGGAACCATTTTCAAGAGGAATATACATTATCTAAAAATATCGGTATTGCCGTATGTAATGTAAATATTAATACATCTGTCCTAACCTATCGACTTATTATACTTATTATGCTTAGTTCATCTAGTAGTATTTGACATATTGAAATAATTAAAAAACTACGTTTCCTTTTTAATGCATTTAGGCCTACTCGTAGATAATGATAACTTTTTCGTTAAGCAATAATTAAATTGTAGTACTCCCGCGTATATTATAATTACTACGAGATGCTATAATGCGCAAAACGCTCTTGAGCAGGGACCATATCAGGATAGGTAGCGCTATATAAATGCATAATAAACTACGGTATCCGGTTCTATTGCTAAAACAGCTTTCCACTCCATTACTCATCACGAGTAACTAACTTAGCAGGAATATAATTATCTTATCAGTTGCACATCGTCGTAATACTACTTCACGATTACGTTTGTCTGCGCAGTTTTACCCGCACCATTTCCATAACTTCCCATTGGAGTAGTAAGCCGTTGTTTGACCGTTAAATCCGTAAATTTACAAGAATAATCCACAGGGTTAATAGAAATGATAAAGTATTTTTTTCAACCGAGTACGTTTCAGGCCTTGCTATCTGGTAGCGTGTGGGAAGTGGCGGGGCATATCCCACCCGAATCTGGCCGTCAACCCGCCAGTATACACAAACATCTTAAACGCCATGATAATGGATTACAGAACAAAAGTTCCTTCAAGTCGCAGTTCATTAAATAATCCATCCCCAGCTTTGACTGATGCGAATAAGGAGCCGTGTGTTGCATTCGACCACGCCCCTCTCGTTCACGTCATAATGGCCACTTGGTGAAACCACGCCCTCCATTGACGAGTAAATTACACGGGTGTATGGGACGGATTGCAAGCAGACGACCAGAGTCGCTGGCTTAGCTCTCGATACGGAATATTGTTTCTCCGCTCGTCATTCCGTTTCTATTTTCTCGAAGAAATCTGAGCGTATCGATCGTCTTTCTTGATCAATCAGTTCGAGATTAGCCAAACTGTCAATCATCCATCCGTGACGTCATTTAGGCACTACCTCCGCGACTAAAGTAGGCGGAGCTCGCGAAGATAGTTATCGCCTAGTGGTCGTTTTGCGCGTGCGCAATATTGGGTAGGTCAGAATTGGTTTTGACGGACGGTATAGAAATCTTGAGAAGAGTCGATGGTCTACAGTACTGTACTTGAGGCTGTGAGTGTCTGCACATCACACAGTGCTTGTCAACATCACTGGACTAGCTTTGGGGGTCCGGCCGACCACCCTACGTCTATAGTACACCGGGGTACACCGAGGCCTTAGAGCAGGCCTATGTCTCTCTCGCATTGGAGTGCGGCTATGTCCCTGAGTCCAAAACATACGACACCGTTTTCAGTCACAGACATCCTGTCCCCTCTGGATCACGAGAACTACAAGAAAACCACCATCGAGGCGGCCATCCCGCCATTGACTCCGTATAGAAACTCTCAGCACCCACAAGCTATGACCGGGATGGGAGGGATGGGAGGGATGGGAGGAATGGGGGTGCCGGTTACTAACCCCTACCACAACTACGTACCCCCGCTGTCGCATCACACAGGGTCGTTCCCGTCGCAGTACTGTCAGGGTTCGGATCTGGCGTACGGCGACCCCACGAGACATTCAACGTCATCATGGTATGGCACCAACCCAGACCCCAGATTCGCATGTAAGTATTACCCCAACTTTCTTATCCGTAGTTTCAGAAAGTCTAAAAAGTCTCCCCCTCAAAAATAGTAATTTGTCATTCACCAATACGAGATAAATGACACATCACATCCTTTAGATTTCGAATTCTGGCGATAACTTCACATATTTTATTTAAAAACTAAGGTACAAAGTCTAGTTGATAATGTGCTATTAATAATATTATCAGGATAACATTACAGCATATCGTATAAACTCAAAACTGTACCCGGAAATACATTTAGATGGCCAGTACATAAACACAAATGGTAATATAATTATGAATTCATATTTAAATGCAATATTATTATTTTAATGTTATTGACTGATATGAAGTTCCTCACACATGTGGTGGTCAGTACAATTGCTTGACCACCGGGCACTCCGTGTCCTCAGATAGGAAGTTAACGTGTCGGGGTTAGGTAAGACCTTCATCCAAGTGGAAGATTTCTTTCGGGGATTTACAGATCGAGTAGAATGATTGACTGACGACTTTCAACCCTCTTGTAAACCTCTCCAGATCCCTATCCCCCCTAGACTACCACAGCCAGCGGTCAGTCCCCCACCCCCCTCTCGTCATCTCCCCCACCCCTCGGGCCCTCTGGATATCAGTCAGTGCCAAGACTATATGCAGACACATGGCATTCCCTTCCATATGAAAACATCATAACGTAGGCTACTATTCGCCGTACCACTGATATTATTTTAGTATTAACACCATCATGATTTTACTATTCGCCGTAAACTGTTAACTATTATTAATATTTTTTTCAAAGGTTCCACACCTTAGGAAAGTTGTCTTTAACGTGCCACCCAGTAACGCGGAGAGATATGAAGGTTTAAAATTATTTTATGTTTAATGTGTTCCCGCTAAGGCGATAACAATTGTACGGCCATACTGGTGGGTGGTAGGCAAGGTAAATAATATGTTTGAACAGAGACACCATGAATTCGTGATTTCCTTTCTCCGTAGGGTAAAATTGGTTAGACAGGAAATTTAATATCTTCAAAAACTGGGAGAGTTCATAGAGAGCCAGTTCCCTTCCATTGACGTTCACCGTTTGTCCGTCTCCACATTTCATTAAAGGTTTTAGCTCAGTCAACATACCTCAATAATACAAACGTATTTCTAGTGCTACTATTTATAAGTCAAGACCTTCCTCTTTGCTCGTGTGGTTGAATTTACACGGACAATATTTTTGATAGTTATCACAAAATTTTCAGCCAGAAAACTATAAGCCAGCTTTTATATTTCCAAAAGATATGTGTGTAAGTTTCTACGCAGAATTGTATTGATATACGGAAAATGACAGCGATGTCATATTTGTTTATCCCTTTCGCTGTATCGACATCTTGTAAATCACGGAGATAAAGATGACATATTTATCCGAAATACCGGATGTCATATATCACGTATCGGAATACCTTATTGTTTATACCATCAGTTGACATTAGTTTGTGTATATGTCGCTGCATGTTCCTGTGTATTTATCTGGTGCAATATTGCTGACATTGTGAGGGTATCGCTTTAAAACAATACCATATGTTAATTTCAAATACGGGATATTGCCATAGTATGGTTAGTGACAGGTGCGCGTATTAAAGCTCTACCCCAGATTTTCTTTCTTAAAATCTTCACCCTTCGGCGTTAACTGTCAGTATCATAGGGGGATTTGAACCCGGACCAGGGGATAACTGTCACATGCAGCGAGCTAGAAGAAGCGGCGTCATTGATTAACTAGTTCTCCGAGATCAAATTTAAGACAAAATCGAAGTTATTGTTGCACAAAAGCAATCAATTGGAAACTAGCAATAAGCTTAATTGTTTTCTTGGAGAAAGTTTAGACGAACATTGTAATTATTTCCAGCAGTATTGATTCACGCAGCATTATATTAATCCTAACCGTATGTCGAATACTAAAGAAGAGCATTTCAATGGATAATAATGATTATCTGTCCGCGTAAATTGTTTGAGTATTGTGTTCTTGACACACCAATAATATATCATTTCAAAATAAATATAAAACTCATATTTGTAAACACATTAAGCGCATGGTATTTTTAAAATTAATTCCTTTAAGAACAATTACATTGTGTTTTTAAAAATCGAAATATGGTACGAATATACTTTTATTGCATATCATTGTTGTGTAACTAGCATACATGAAATGTATAAAATATTATTTCATTATATTATATTTATTAAGAAACTATCGTACGGAACTATCTATCGCAGAAGTAATTAAATGATAGCATGTTCGTATTAACATCATTTAGTTCTCCTATGTTTTATTACATGTTAGATGTGAACAAGCATTAAATGTGTAGATTAATAAGGTAAGCAAATAAATTAAATTAAAATAATAAACTGTCATTCTTGAAACAGTCAATTAATAATAGCGTAATGATTATAGATATTTCATAGCATATCACTAAAATGAGTACAGTCCATCAACGATCAAAATTAATTCTGCTTTCTCTTAATACTAGTACTCGGAGATTGAAGCAATAATTTGAACATAATGGCACGGTTCTCACCTATTTAATAAACACATCTTAACGTATTCTTCTACACAATTAAACATGGATTATTAACACCGTTAAGAGTAAACTGTTACGGTATACGTGTGAAAACGTTTAACGAAATATTTATTCCCAACGTAATAGCTCTTATAAATACAATGTCCTTCTACGACAATAATACCAACATAATTCTACATATGGATCGCTTATTTATTTTTAAATATATAAATAGAACCAGGCATATTTTATTAATTCCATATTGGAATCCCTTCGTTATTTAAAAACAGTATCAACACTCAGGAATGGTAAACAGGCATTCAGACCTCAACATAACATGAATACTTCCGATCTAAACAAGATAGGCTGTGACAATGGTTCCGTGTGGTCAAGCTTGCCTTGACCAGTGGGCAGTGGTCAGTGGGATCCCAACACCTGTGTCGGATTTACCTGCCCCTGGCTATTAGCGTTAATTATCCCTACTTTGTCGCTCCGTCCGTCACTCGGGGAAGGTGCGAATGTCCGCGGCTGGGGCGTTCGTGAAGAATAGAAAACGTTAAAACCATTAAGACTTGTTTGGCCGAACGATTATACCCGCCCGGTGTTATGGCGATATTTTAGGTAGTGCCGTGCCATCGGTCAGCGGCGAGCGCTCACACATACATTTACGTACTATTAGTCCGCATTTGTTTCACCGCGACAGATTAGGTTAACCGTGCGCACCTGCGTAAATGCGGAACATATTTTATGTATGAGTCAATCGAAGACACATTTCTAGTTCTTCAATACATCTGAATACGACCGCCATGCCTGCTTAACTCCAATGATTATCAATGACAGCGTAAAGTGTCAAAAACTATTTCATTCAAGCGGAGAATAATAGATTAAATATTTCCAATTGGCAGCTCGGTTAAGAAGTTATGAAATATGCATGGGTGTGTGTGTATCGAGCAAATTTATTACCACGATTCTTGATTTAACACGTTGAAATGGTTTTCAGATTTAGTTAACAACAGAACTCGTAGTTCATATATTTACATGAAAAACAGTTCAATTTTAATGTATTTACTTTAAATTAAATCTGCACTAGGTTAAAGAAAAAATCGACTAATTTCTCTCAGATTCGAGGTTCTAAATTCAATCTGGTAATTGTCGAATTACGGTTCAGGATGGCTTCCGTTAAAGCTTAAATATTAAAATAGGAAAATCTATCGCGGTTTGGATTGATTCTATGTAATTGGGGGGCTCTTTAAGGCAGCTCGTATGGTGGACGATCTTCCCTAGACTCGGGGCTGTTTAAAGATCCCCCGTCCCCTTAAATCGGAAACCGCATCATTGCGCATCGGAAGTGTTGGGTACACCCGCATTCCGGTTTAAAATGGAAAGCATTAGAGCGTTCTTTAAAGAAAACACGTCTTGTGTTAGGGAATATTGTGCTGGTAATATGTGGGGAAGAGCCGAATTTTGTCTGTGTAAAGAGAAATGTAATTGTAGCCCGTATTTTTGAATGGGGAGAAATCTTGAGCGCATTTAACTTTCTATGTCTTATAGCGTCCTCCACATCCCAATGGAGTATTGTCCTTCGTATCCTAACCCTGAATGTCGGCCTATTTCAGAGATGAAAATTAGAGGGTATTTCTCAGGAAATAATTTGCAATTTTATTTCGGTAACAATATAACATGTATTTTGGTTTCTAGAAGTAGACCAATTTCAATTACGTTTTTTCAACATCTCAAGTGTCATAAATACAGGACGGTACTAATCATTTTAAATTAAATAAATCGACAATTATAGTAATTTGATATGTTGTGGCATGTAAGTTAGTCTTGTGTGGGGAAATTATTTTTGTATCTTTTGTGTACATGTTTATAGAAAATTAATTAAAACGATTAATTTGAGATAATAATTTTCAAGTTTCGTAGGATGCACTTAAGAACTACATGTACTTGTCGATTTTATGGTAATTCATTTAAAATAGGTGTTTGTTTATTGCTTTATATTAATTAAAGATACACATTTCACCATGATAATTATTTTTTAAATGAATGTAATATATTCTTTGATAATAATAATTATATCATGTTAACATTTTATCTTAAAATTAAAATTAATTCTGAATACGTATTAACAAAGTAGCGAGTCTATAAAATATATCCCATTGTCGTATGTTCAATTACATAATCTATTCGGGACCAAGTCTACCCGTTATATAAACTTTATTTTTATTATGATAACCCCCCTCCGCCACTATCTTATCATGGATAGATAAAAAAAAACTCTCATTCAATTCACACAGGCTAACCAGCTATGCGATTGATATTTGTATTTATTAAATAAGCAGTCCCATATTATACGTAAGTAGCTATCTATATACATAGTGGTGATTCATGAAAGGTAAATATTAGTTTTGCTTACTAAGTTCAACATTGGATTTTAGCAACCCCTATATATAAAATCGTTGATATGTAATAATAAAATAATGATCATAAAAATACTGCATATAAATAATGTTATACACACATTTATATGTTGCAATATATACACTTGTTCTGATTATTATTAATATTATTATTATTATTTATTATTAGTAGTAGTATTATTAGTATACATACTGCTAGTAGCGATTATTGAAAAGGAACTATTATGGAAATTTGTAAAGATCAACAATTCTTTTTCCTGGCGTCACAAAAGTGTTGGAGAAATATATTTTCTCGCAAAATGTTGTGAGCATGTCAAAATGTTCCAACGTCAACGTGATACGGTGTGTATTACTATGTATTACTGTATATAAATGTATATGTATATGTATCATTTGTCTTAGAGCACTATACAAAGAAAATCAGGTTGATTATCTACCCTTTTATATGTTTTAACAAATAGCATAGGCCTACATGTGTATAAATGCAATACATGTCTGAGCTGTATTTAATGCCTACTATAATATGTTTTCACTCAATCTAATTATAGTATATCCAAACTTATATCTCCTCATGGATACATGGAATTCCGTTGTCAGTTTACTCCTATCCGCATATATCTGAGCGTCAGTTTCAGTTCTGATTTTAATGAGACTAGTTTTCAGTTACTTCGAGATCTGACTAACATTTTAATTGTTTTTCTCAGTTTCCCGCCTGGCAATGAACAGCTCGTGCGCGATGTCCTCAATGCCGATGTCTGGAACTATGGGTGGAGGTCTTGGAGGTCTGGACCAGACGGGGAGGGGCATGCAGTTCCCCCTGACCCAGAGACGCAAGAGAAGAGTGCTGTTCTCTCAGGCTCAGGTATACGAGCTGGAACGTCGGTTCAAGCAGCAGAAATATCTCTCAGCGCCGGAACGTGAGCACTTGTCCAGCATGATCAACTTGACGCCCACGCAGGTGAAGATCTGGTTCCAGAACCACCGCTACAAGTGCAAGAGGCAACAGAAGGACAAGGACAAGATGGACCAGCAGGGTAAACCGGAAGTCTCCAGCAAGGACAGCTCCAGTGACCAGAGCAACGCGAGGTCGTCGTCCTCGTCGTCGTCAGGGTCTCAGTCCACCCAAGCGTCGAACAACGGCACCAATTCTCAGTCAAATTCGAACAATCCCTCCCCACGGAGAGTTGCAGTTCCGGTGTTGGTGAAGGACGGGAAGCCGTGTTCCGGTTCCAACAACGACGGCGGCGGCGGAGGTGGAGGAGGTGGGGGTCATCAACAGCAGCATCATCATCAGCAGAGTCAGTCCGTGGGGTCGGGCCACAACGCCGTGTCCCCACCCTTGCAGCATCACACACCCCTCCACTCGTCATGTGCAGTGTCGTCCGCTAAGAACCTATCTCATTCCAACCCCCTGGGGTCGCCAACTCTCGCGGAGATCTCGGGAACTCTCAGTCACAGTGCGATCTCCTCCCAATCCGCCAATCTGTCGGTGCTCCATCACCCACTGGGTGGGTACAACTCGGGTGGGGTGAACACCAACTCCCTGTCGTCGTCTCCGTACCTCGTCAACGGACGGACGTGGTGAAGGATATACCTCAACATCTCCTGGTCATCCTCCTGCAAAACCAGGACTATTGAAGTGTACTGTGAACTCTCCCGTAGTCTCGTTCTGTGTGTATGTGTGAGTGTCATGTTATAAACTCCCCTACCCCTGCTACCGAATTACCCCCAACATTGTTAGGCATGCTCGTAAAATTCTCAATCTATCCAGTTTTCAGTTTATACCTCTTAAGCAAATTTGCTGACGTTTAATGGCAGCCATATTGTTCCTAGGACCAAAGATGCAGCTTGGAGCGAATACTTTAACTACGGCAGTTTGTTTGCATAGCTCCAATATCCATGTCATATAAACGTACTAGACAAATTCCCGACTCCAATCAAATGCAAGTTTTATTTATAAAACAATCTTGTACTCCATCGCGCTTGCAATCTGCAGTCACTTTATTTGGTGAAATCTGAGTAATAGATGTATATTGCCTTCTGTTGCGTTATAAACCACACAGAGTTAGCACGTGATAAATATTCCAAACTTGTGAATATCAGAAAATGTTGGCATGTATCAATTCAAAACAGTGTTGTAAAGGTAAATTTGATATTTAGAACTAATCCATAACCACAATCCGCATTTTTCTTTCTTCTGAATATGTTATTTTTAATGATTGTTAACAAAATCTTTCTACTGAATATTGTATTTTCAAAGTCTTTCTACTGAATAGTGAATATTATATTTTTCGAAATCAAAATGTTAAGAAAATGTTCTACTTAATATTTTATCTATTTATAGTTTAACTATTATGCTATACTATTTCGGGACTTAAAGCTAAACGAAATATCAAAGTTAAAAAAATATATAATTTACCTACGATGTAGGCTTGATTTAAGGAACTACAGACCTCAAGTGTGTGTTAATCGAAGAGTTCTCGGGAACAAATGCATACCTTTGTTGTACGTATTGCTCGACTACACACAGCAACAGTAGGCATTGATCAGGAAATTCATTGCGTCCGTTAACACACAGACCACGAGTGTCGACGTTGTACCATCTTTGCATCTGCGCGGAGGAATCGATCCCAGACTTGATTCCATATCCGCCGGCTTAAAGCCAGGCATATCCTCCCGTTTATTGGCGCCGATACCAGGAAGTAATGACAAATGGTGGTAAATATGTGACAAAGTTGTCATCGCGGAAAATATCTAGGTTTTGATGACAATGCGAGTCTGTGACACATTTGATAGTATGGAAAATTCCAGGGTTTAATGATGATACTAGGAATTAATGACAAATGGTTTTAAAGATGTGACAAAATTGTCATAGTGTGGGAAACTGGAATAGCATAGGGATGCAAGTTTTTATTTAATTTTAGAAAACTCTTTTTAAATATTAGAGATAAAAATAGACAATGATCAGCATTATTGGAGTTGTTTGTGTTTTGCGAGCATTTTGGTGCAAAATAGTTTGTTCGCAATTGTAAAAAAGTTCCAGATATATAATTGATGACAGGTGTATATATTCTGTACTGTGTGTCTCGTTAGTAAAAAATACAGAACTATTTTCAAAGTAATTGAAGAAACAAGTTTATTTCAACACTTTTAATAACTGTTATCATATATATATATATATATATATTAACGTTAGTGTATTTTTAATACTGTACATCGTTGGACGAAGTGATAAAAATTACTTCAAATGTCCAGATTAATCACGTTTATACGTTTCCTGGCTGCAAATTGAGTTTTATATGTCCCTCTGTGTAGTTTACCCCTTCCCCCCATGTTGCAGCAAATTTGCTTCTTGAAAAGACTATGCCTGTTTAGCAATATACGTGTCTGTTTATGAGCAATATCTGTATTGTATGCATTTCTTACGTTTTCAAATATGACAGCATGGTTGGGAATTTATTGATTGAAGACGTAAATGTCAACTAGAACAACAAATCTTGCTGTCGTTTAAGGCAGTCGAACAACATTGGTCCGATTTACTAAAAGACTACATCTTTGAAATGCATTTGTATTTTTAGAATTCGATTCTTGTATGTACGACTCAACCTGTGTTACTTTATACTGTGTATGTGGACTGAAATCTGGTCCTCTGTGTTTGACAGTATTTGCTGATGCTACGTGAAGAAGACTACTTTACAACCCTCCTTTCTATCCACCCGCCTCACATCGGGATGGTTGCGGTCATTAAACTTAGGCGGACATTCTTGTTGTTGATCCACGTGTTCACGGGACACACGAAACGCCGTGTAGCACCGGCTGCTCGTGACAACGCGAGATGTCAGTGAAAACACGAGATGTTCCGTGAAACCGCGAGATATTCCGTGAAAAATGGAATATTTCGTGAAAACATAATAGGTTTCGTAAAAACACGAAATGTTTCGTGAAAGCACAGGCTGTTTCGTGAAAACATGGACAGTTCCGTGAAAACACGAGATATTCCGTGAATAGAAAATGAGACGTTCTTGGATAGATAGGTGGTATTGTATGTAGCGCGGACAATTCCGTGTGTCATTTAAATGTGTAGATCGTGTTTTGTTTACCATTTCGGCCTCAGGCCCATGGTAGACGTCACTTCAGAAATAAATGTTCTCATGTGGAAAATAACTGTTTCGTATTTTGTCCAAGGATTCTTTCAAGAGAAGTTATCTTCTGATCATCTTCATTCAAGAATAATTTGTTTCTAAAATGGCCAATGAAAAATCGTTATTTGTATACAGTGGTCTAGTAGTGTTATGGATTCCCTTGTACGAAATTTCGTAAATCTAAGGTAACCGGAACTCCTACCTTAGCGATAGACTACACAAGTTCCTAGGAGGGAGTATCGCCGTTTCGTAGAGGAGATACCTAGTCTTTTTAGGTCTTCGTACACTACGAAATATTTTTATTAATCACGAAATATTCAACGATCTTTAATAACATAACCTGATATTTATGTAATTGCATTACCAGCGTTATAAAGGTATAATAAGAATTAGACCCCTTTCCCAGAAAAATAGTAGCGCTACACTCTATGTTAACGTATAGAAATTACGACCTTCGTAGCGTTACGATCGTTCTGTGGAACAGCTCACTGAATATTAAGGAAGAAAATCATTTAAATTTTACATTGAATTTGATTTAGTGAAAATAGTGCATAAAAGGGTTTAAGTAATTTTTTGAAAACCAAATATATAGCAAAAACTGACTTAAGCCAGTTTATGAATACCTGTATCTTAAATCTACACGTGTACCTACACGTACGTCTTCTTCAGAAAGCGATCTAGCATTCCAGCAGCCCGGGATTAAATCTACAGCAACATTACAACCCATCAGAAGGAACATCTGTGGAGAACCTTCATACATGTATAGTACGGGATCTGTTGGCAACCCTCCACTGTTGTACCATACTTAAACCACTGTACCAAGCGTGTAATTGGCAGGCCCTCCCTCGTCGATTGTAGCACGGTGCAAGCACTGGAACGAACAATGAATGGTCCCTGTTGTACGACAATATAGCTAAAGTGATGTCTAACTCGTACACAATTATGCAGGAACAGTTTTTCCCCACGTATGTTGTTTTGAGATACACAATTGACTACAATAGAACTACATACCAGGGTCACAACATAGAATTATTACCACACTTAGTCTGTTCTGGATATATATTAATATTTATTTATATATCTTGTATAGAAACAAATAGCATTTTTCTATTAGCGTTTGCTACCAAATCTTCTGAATGTTTTTTAAATATTGCATTTCTTTTCTAAATCTAATTATGGTTTTATTCTCTTAGAAACTTTAACATTAATAAATACCTCATGTTCCGTATTATAGGTACAGTTATCTTAATTATAGGATATTACACGTTGCTCTATTTAATAACAGTACGTCCCGAATGAAATACTAATAACTTACATTTCAGAGAATGCGAATATAGAGTATTTCACGTGAGACGTAATGTTGATATTAATTAAATATGATATCGTAGAATACTAGTATCCTATTTATTGTGCAAGACTATATAAGTAGGGAATTATTGTCCTATATAAGTAGGGAATAGTAGGGAAGGTAATCGATTAGTATTCTAACGATTAGTATTCTAACGATTAGTATTCTAACGATTAGTATTCTAACGATTAGTATTCTAACGAGCGTATCCTTCTGGCGTAGCACATGTGTTGTAACGTCAGTAACCAGCCAATGGAATCGCGGGACACTATGTCAACGTATATTACATACCATGTGATATTTAAAAATAGTACATAGTATAAGACAGAATTCTTGGGCAATAATTATAATTATGAATTACGTAATGGTGAACTTCATGCATGATCTATCCAACAGACGGTGTCAATATGGGAAGATCGCACGCAGATTTAACCCTTAGAATACAATGGTCCTTAAAATAATACTTAATAAAAATAACTGATTGATTTTACTATTGATTGGTATTTTTTGTTTTGATTATGTATTCAATTTCACGTCATCATGATGGGTTGTACACGCCAGACCCATATGCAGGAAACACACACACACACACACACACACACACACACACACACACACACACACATACAATCCGCACACAAACACACAATCCGCACTGTATTTAGAACACTTCGCAGATTGAAAATACGGTTACGGTTTGTTTCTTTTCCCTGTCCTGCCATCGTCGTGTTTTCATCTTCTTTAGACCGTTCCCCGTCAGTCCTACAGTCCAACAAAGGGAGGTATTTGTTCTGCGGTGTACATACATACAGCAATTCACCGTGTGCCACTGTCAATGCTCGACAATGACTGGTCCCTCCGTGTGACGGGTATTTGTGGCGATTAAACACGGCTTAGAATACCACCTGTGTGTGGGGGGTGGGGGTGACGGAAGGGGGAAGGAGTGGAAATTGTGCACTGAATGTTTACGTAGAAATATTTTTTAATTTAACTACTAGTAACTATACTGTTTGTGTGTGTGTATGTGTATGTGTATGTGTGTGTGTGTGTGTGTGTGTGTGTGTGTGTGTGTGTGTGTGTGTGT
>JAUTBV010108066.1:0-14711 GCA_032361325.1 Lepetodrilus fucensis
ATAAAATGCCAAGAAACCTAACGGACCGTGCCGTGTAGGGTCATTTTCATTTTTGGCCCTTGGCTCCCGGACTAATGGTTAGAGCAAGGAAACAATCAAAAGGGATACCCCAAGGTATAAATGCCTACCAAATATTTAAATGCATATATTATACATTTAGACCGATGGTTTTAATTCAGTTATTGTTGATCTGATAAAGGGATGCTTATCTCATCCAATGACCAAACTTACGTCCAACGTTTTAATTATGCTTGGTAACAGGTGTCAGCTCTCTTCTCATAATAAGCAGATCACAACAACATGACTAAAATACTTCGGCTGTTACCTTAATGGTGTTAAACCTTCAGTGAAAGTACAGACACTCATATACACATATCTAGAAGGTGGTATTGGGCACGGTGTCCCATGTGTAACAGTGATGACAACTTCCCCCGCCATCTGGGCAATAACTGGTATATTACATTAACCAGAGTAATGGCATCCAGTGTATAATGAAGTTAACCAACAGAAACTAAGCAAGTTGAATTCCTCAGTGACACAGAACTAGTTCAACTGTTACAGCACACAGACAGGAACTCCTGGCCTTATAGGGAACAATTCCTGCCCAATAATTGTAGAAAAGCAAATATTTGGGCTCTCAATTTGGGAGCGTGTAGTTTTAAATCACCATCTATGCACCAGTGGGTTGTAAAGCGTTACTAAGTATAAAACACACAGGACAGTGGCGACTATCACCTTGTGAAATCAACCCCAGTCGACGAATCAATGACAATGAACCTCTACAATCAGTGAAAATTCAATTTCAGAGAAACTGTCGCTTTAGGCCTCAGTGAAAATTCATTTAAAGTGACACGTCTATTGAAATAGGTCAATTGCTGTTCCATTTCTTTCACCATAACTTCCTTCCTTCATCTAATCTTGCTGCATTAATGTCAAGGACTTGGAAGAAACTTTTACTGGCCAATTGTACATCATTAAAACCGGTGTCCTGTCAAGAAGAGGAAATTGAGCAAGGTGTAGAGGTGTTATCTGTAGTCCCCAAACCCTGATAAAATTCTCTTGTAGTGTAGCATTAATCAAACAACTCTCTGTTCTTAGTGCATGTGTCCTTCATGATAATACTTCTAAACTCCAACTTTTAACACCTCTAAAGTCTGTCTTCATACTAAAGCATTTACAAAACTTGTTTAGGCGCCCAAGTAGTGGCAGTAATATGATTACCTCTTAGTGAAGCAGTATGTATTATATTACCTAGGATCACATTCCAGTTGCATGACAGTGAACTATAAGAAGAAGTCTCCTGCCAAAATAGCTATGGATTATCTACATGGAACGCCATAATGGCAAACCGTTAATAGTTGTTTATACCAAGAGATGGTACTGATGCTCGTAGACTTTTATGACCTGTCTATATAAGCTGTGAAGGCAAGCGTACCAAAAATCAAATCACATTTTATAACCTGCGCTGCCATAAGCGACACAGAAACAGCATTGAGTTCAGATCTTGTTAATTTCAGATGACAAAACTAAATCATTTTCCCATCACAAATGGATTTATTATTCCACAAATTGAATTTGGTCAGCAGGAAAATTACTGCTTTATGGCCTTCCGGACATTATATGTGGAACGACGATCACATACGTGGAATAAACCCTCGGGCAAGTCTGTCAGATATCGATGCCATTCAGATGGACATCACTTTGGGACACTCTATACTAATTATAACAGAAACAGATCAACATTGAACACAAAGCAAAGAGGAGAAGTAATAATCACAAAATTAGGAATTACGTATACACAAATATTATCAGTAGAAATCACACAAGTATTGGAGAAAGACAGACTGTCAATATTAGTCAAACCTCTGTAGAGAATGCGAGTCCCAGGGTTATATAAACCAATGGAAATCTTCCATTTGTATACAAAGACCTGGATAAGTTCAGTGTATCTTGTGATTCCATGTGAACACAGTCTGGCATGCACAATGAAGATTATTTGTGTAAAAAGGAGAAATCAATGTGTCAAACCTGCAACTTCCATACTAATGTCAGGTTCCTATCTATGACAGGGATCAGGCATGTAAAAAATCCAATGATAACATGGAAATATGTATATGTAGATTATACAAATTATTCCTATCAAGCGAATAACATTAACAGTAATGCTGCCAGATTTGTCTGTAAAACTATATAGAGATGGCTATCCTGTGAATACATCTCCGGTAGATCTGCATATGAAATTTTAATGTTTTGTAATGGGAACATTCAGTAGACAGGCATGATCCATCTTCCTCCTGTTTTTGTAATAGAGATGGTATGTCTAAATATAGCCAAGCAGCGTGATGCATATATTCCACAACTGTCAATGCTACCATGATTCCAGCTACCGGCTTATCAAACAGCCATCATCTTCTTCCCATGCATACACTGATGAGCAACAACCACAAAGTGGATATTTTTTCCCCACTCCTTGTAAGAGAATCCATTTTTCATTCACGTGACCTGTGAACTATTTAGCATTTCTTATGACAGAGGTCATTTACCTCAAGTGAAACTGGAAGCTGTCTGCCAATCATATGTCTCGGGAGGTCAAGGTCACATCGCTGGCAATCAGAGGAAATTCGGAATATACAGAAGTATGGCTTAATACAAGATGTGTGTGCGCAAATCTATCAATTAATGGCTGGCGTATTCATTGTGCTGAAGTAGTCCAAACTTTATAAACGATGTGTCAATCACGCATCTCAGTTCTATAGGTCTGTATATGTATGGAACGTATCACCTTCGACATGTACAATTATCTTAAGTGAACAATATACTGTGATAAAATGGATGCCCAAAATTATTCTTGTTAACATACAATTCCTCAGTAAAGAAAAATCACTTGTCATTTGTAATATAGCATGAAAATTCAGCTGTAATGCATTAGCTAAATTGTGTTAAATTCTCAGGTGACTTTAGCATGGAATTAGGTCTTTAACATCTGTATTATTAATTGGAAAACAATGCTCATCGATTGCAACTGTTCACGTTCCGAATCCCAGACAATATCAGTGGACCATGTAATCTGTATGCCTTACTAGATGTGTTGTGTATCTTCATCCAATTAGGATAATGTTTTGTTTGGAAGTATGGTGTACCCTCGATACCTTGACTTCCATGATATGACTGCCCCAGCATTACAGTAATGAGCTTCATAACCAAATACAAAATTAATATGCATTTTTTGAGTGGCCTTGCATCAATAGCTTTTGATATGAAAAGAGCCTGCAACAACAACATGCTATTGCAAGACTTGTGCAACATGCAACAACAACATGCTATTGCAAGATTTGTGCAACATGCAACAACAACATGCTATTGCAAGACTTGTGCAACATGCAACAACAACATGCTATTGCAAGACTTGTGCAACACATCTGGGGTGCGTTCAAAGACACAAGGGCTGAGTAAGCCACTTAGCTAAACTGGTTCCATGTCCCATCTATGGTTCATGTGACTCCCGAGACAGTGCCTAGTTTGGTAACCCGCTTGTAAGTTGCTTGAGTAACGCCACCCCTGGTCTACTTTAATCAAGTGTCATAATTATGAAATACATGTGTTTGGCCAACATTCGACTTTGAATCTTCTGAATGTTTGGTCTCTACATAGTCATGGAATGGCGATATGGTACAAGATTATCAGTGAGTGAATATGGAGTTTAACATCGCTGCGGGAATCTTTCACCCATTTGCGACGATTTTGCGATGAGATTGTCAGACAATGTATTCTATTGTGAAATACATCATGATCTATTTCCATCTATGTAATCCTCCAATTCCATATCACAGGCAGATACAAACCTCATGTTTTTACACCAATCAAATTACGATTTCTTTTTATTGATTATATCGTTGCCTTTCGGTCACATGAGCACAAATTACTCGTTTATATGCATAGAAATGTGGCACCATTTTCTTAGATGGAATAAAACAATAAATAAAAAACATCATTACTTATGACTCGGGTCAACTTGAATGGCAAAAAGCTGACAGATGAATTATTCAACAAGGTTCCAGGAATTCAGCCTGCAATCACAGAGCTTATCTGTTTCTCATGATAATTGTGTGATTGTAAAGCATGGAAAACACTATCAGTTTCATCAGTTACCATCTGAGCTGCTACATTAGAATATGTACAACATCAGGAAATATGGTATATAATTCACAAATGGAAGAGATAAACAAATAGAATAAACACCTATCTTGTTGCTCTTATTTCTATACTGATTAGTATTACCATCAAACTACCAATCTACACAAGTGCCCACACACCACCAAGACACCTGCCAACACACCACCAAGACACCTGCCAACACACCACCAAGACACCTGCCAACACACCACCAAGACACCTGCCAACATACCACCAAGACACCTGCCAAGACACCACCAAGACACCTGCCAACATACCACCAAGACACCTGCCAACACACCACCAAGACACCTGCCAACATACCACCAAGACACCTGCCAACATACCACCAAGACACCTACCAAGACACCTGCCAAGACACCACCAAGACACCTGCCAACACACCACCAAGACACCTGCCAACACACCACCAAGACATCTACCAACATACCACCAAGACACCTGCCAACACACCACCAAGACACCTGCCAAGACACCACCAAAACACCAACCTGCCAACACACCACCAAAACACCTTCCAACACACCATCAAAACACCAATCTGCCAACACACCACCAAGACAACTGCCATATCTGCCAAAGCACCAACCAAATGACCAGCCCACAATCTCTGTGCAAAGGATTCTTAAAGGTTCTACCAAATATGTACTCTGTCTTGTACAAAAGCTTCCTAAAGGTTCTATCACTACAAAATATGTACTCTGTCTTGACACTGTCCTGCTTCACCTTGAAGTCATCATCTCTCTCAGATTGCATGTGTGTAGGCTACAGCGGGCATGACACCCCGCATTACCCAGCCTATAACTTGACTGCAATCCTAATAAGTGACGACATATTGTCATACACAAAAAAGCTGTTATGGACTGAAGTCACCTTATCTTATAAGAACAGGCAAGTTGGGTATTACAGGTTATTACAGCCAAAGCATCAGAAGCTGTGAAAGAACGATACTGAAGCAATAGACCGCAAGAACGGAACAAAGCTGTCATAACGGCTTTCATATTAATGTGACAAATATCAAAAGGAAGTATCTTAACTCCCAGCAGTGATATCATCTGACAGAGCTAATGTTCTAACATAATCCCACAGGGAACTAAGGTGCTATTTTGACTGGTTATTGTCTGTGATGCATGATCAAGATAAAATGTGCAAAAGTAGCGTCAATCCAGTTTATATTGTATAAAAGTATCTCACAAACTAGTGGCAGATTTGGTCTTGGTGCAATGCCATTGTGAATATAGGAATTTATCTGTACTGTTTTATGACATAAAATATCTTTAGAAACCATTGGATTGTTCCATTCTGTTCATTTCCATGATAAGTTACATATGAAAAATGTATTTCAATCCTGAACCCAAAATCTTTAAAAGATTCCCTGACTCCATTCACTTGGTTTTGTGGCATACTTTCTACATTTGTACAACTCTGCTTGTGTATTTGAATATGAATATATAATGATTCAGCCATTGTGTTGACAGGAATTGTATTGTTACAAACAAATATCCTCACATCAGAAGATCTGAAATGTCGTCTGTTTGTTGGCCAATCAATTCCATCAACACATTGCTAATTAATTATCAACAGCAATTTGTATACAGCAGTTGTGTTTGGTAAGATACATCTCTTTGTCAACCTGTCCCTCAGGAGTAACTAGGTGGATGGTATAATAATTATAGTTTATTTCATGTAGGCCTCAGGTCCATGTACATTTGTAGTTCATCTATGTATCGGTAAGTGTACATACCTCATTGGTCTTCAGAATTTGAGCATGTTTACTCACACATGAACATAGATATGCAGTTACTGGAACTAAACAATAAACCACAGTGGCAATATTTTGGTTCCAATTATATCATATTATAGTTAATAAAATACTGAAGCACAATATGGACATTTCAGGTTTAACGTCTTAAAAAAGGAAAGATTCAAAACAGGACATAAGAAGAAGAAATGTGATATGTATATAACAAATAATGTTAGCTCTGTAGAGCTATTATTTTGACATAGAAATATAATGGAATGGGCGAGCATTTCATAGTCGACATTACTGCAGGTCGGACCACTTCTGATCAATGTTTGCACTTGGTATTGGTACAGAAATATCACATTTATGCCTGGATTATACTATCACTGGCCTTTGCTGATCACAATTACGATAACAAACATCCATATGACAATAGCGGATCTTCTCCGCGATTCGTCTTGAGTGTGCGCCTATCAAAATCAAATCAGTGAGGGCCGAAGATGTTAGCTTATTAGCAAATAGATTGCTTGGACGTGTATACGAGCACACCACATGTAACAATTGACCTGGTCACTTAGATCACATGGCTTCTGATTGGCTGTCCCTGACCTCTGACCTCATGGAAGCATTATCAGGCATCATTGGTGGAAATAGGGAGTCTAAATATCAGCAGTTCCGAGACGTAAACTAATCGGAAACTTGTCCGAGTACAATTGAGGGTTTAGTGCAGTTTCCTTTTGATCTTTTCCAAAGCCAGGAAATTTAGAAGCTGACATGAAACTGTAATGAATGTTGGTTATAGCACAATAACATGGAACATTTAGTGTAATGTCTACTTTGGCCCTGATCATTATAGGAACCCAGGGACCAGTATTTTGCCTGGCCATATTCATCTCATTGTTTTGTATTTCTTGTCTAGACAAAGACTTACAAGATATTGCTGCTTATCTTGCTGTTTCTGTAACTTATTACACCTGGAGTGAAAAGCTTAAAAGTTGTTTTTGTCCATTGGATGAGTGGGAATATATATTTATATGCATTAAAATATTCTGCCATTTTTTTTAGTAAGTTGATAGGAAGAAATCATGAGATTTTTTATACATATTTCTTCATGATTGTGCATAAAACATATATTTTTTCTTTCCTATTTTACCAATATTGTTCATCCTAACATCAAATTACACTGGTATACTCAAAAACACAAATGTAACTACACAGAGGATATTACACAATGTTCTATCAATTTTATGTCCCGAGTGAAAGAATTTTATTGCACAAGCTTCAGCGAGTGCAAATAACATTATATCACGAGGGACATAAAGTTGATATTAAACAGAACATTGAGTAATATCCTATTTATTGCCACAGATGAAATTTAAGAAATAAGTATGCCTAAAATGTACATTCTGATCAAAGGTAATCAAATTCTATGTTGAGACAGGCAGATTTGTGATGTAACGTCCGTGACGTCACAATGAATTGACGACGTCAATCCATTGTCTGTACGATATCCACATACCGGTAGTAGGACGTATCGTTTCGATACATCACTTCTTGAAACATCACACTGGGGCAATAAACAACAAATAATAACCAGTACAGTATATGATACACCAGCTCCTTTGCTGCATTTCAACATATCTATCAACAGCAATGTTGAATAAATATCTAGGTTAGTGATGTGAATATTCAAATGAAGATCTACAAATGCAGAACTCAAAATATACAGTTTCCTCTCATAGTCACTGAATATTCTCAGATGTCCTTCCATGCTTCCCCATCTATCACCATTATCCACCAGTACCATAGGCTATAGCACGTAGTGTCGTCTTTCTGGATTCCATCCATCACACGGACTCTCTGGTACGTATATTACGGACTCTAGAGACGTATATTACGGACTCTATAGACGTATATTACGGATTCTATAGACGTGTAATACATCCAAGATTACCATTATTAAGCTAGGTGTAGTAAATAGTAAGACAACTCATTATTTCATTCATGTAGAATATTGCCTATCTTTCTGTTATAATATCAGAGAAGCAATCTGTTCATTATGTCCATTCCTATATGTTATACATATTATAGCAAAACAAAGATGAGAATATTTTACATTAAGATAGGATTTGTATTGCCTCATACATCTGCTTAAAGCCATTTTCATAATTCCAAAACACTCCAACATTAATTTTCAAAATGATGATGGTAGCAATATTAAGAAAAAGATCAGAAATATTGAAACATTCTTTGGTGCTGTAATAGTCAACATCATCATTGACTTTGGCCAATTCATTTCAGAAGAGTATCTGTATACCAATAAAGCAGATAGGAACCAGACAAGCCAACAATGGATTCTGTGAGCTATTGCAGGGAGCTTTGTTGAACAATCAGATCCCTGTCAGAAGATAGTCAGTCAATTTGAGTTACTAAATCTGGCAACAAGAATGCAGTGATGAGCGTGTAATTACTGGAATCTTGTTGTTGGTGATGGTGGGTACGATCAGGAGGCTACATGGTCGTGGCGTGGGCACAGTTCATACAATATACCCCAGCCTTGCCACTCAGGCTACCACCACACAATGGAGTTTATCCCACTTCAGTTAGATTGCCAGTAGTTATTGCCTGTTTCATAATTACCAATCTCCTTCAAATTATCAGGCCAATGAACTCCATGAACTTGATCTGTTGATTTGTTCTTAAAATAATTTCTATATTCTGACAACTTTATTGTAGAATTATGACTACAGTTTCCACTTTAGTTCAATATTAATAAAACTAAATTCTGTGATATTAAATATTTATGAAATTTAGAAATTTTATATGAAAATATAATAAGAATAATTCAAAATCCGACAAATTGAAAATAAAATATTTAAAGCCAGCGTCATGATAATGTAGACACAGTCCACAAATTTCCATCTGAGAACCACAAAAAAAGATATCGTCTAATTATGATTCTGTGGAATGCGCTTCCATGGCTCTCTTCTTTAAGTGTTTGAAGGTGGATACCGTCTGGCTTATTGCAGCATGCTCTTAATGGTTTGTAGAATCCTAGCAAACATTGCCACATTTGAGGCACAATTACCACAAACATTTCTGCATGGTATTTCTCACAGGAAACTAATGGATGTTCAAAAAAAAAAATCAATCAAACTACTGCCATAAATTGGTTACCAGGCATATCTAGTGGTGTTGTTCTAATGCATGGCGTGTGTAAAGAGATGGGTCTTCAACAAAGACTGAGCACGTAACTGTTGCGTTAGATGGCTTTTTACCATCACTTAACTACTCTGCTTCAATGTAGCATGCAATTCTTTGAAACATTGAGATTGCTTTGGCTTGCCATATACAAATTAAGTCTTTGCTGAGTGAAAAATATAATAGATCGTCAAGGAAGAGTATGATTCTTGGCATATGCACAGCATTCAGAGATACTGTCTTCAAACATCATTCAACTTCCAGCAAGGCATCTTTGGAGCCTTCTTCAAAGAAAGCATTGATTGTGTTCTTTGAAAAACAGAAAATATTGACATTGCTGTTTTCAGTTCATTATCACCAGTTTGATATAGCTCATTCAATCCAGCATCTGGTTGGTCAAGGCCAATAGAATTGGGAATCATTCTTGAACAACATGTATGTCTTCATGTACAGTTTCTAGACAACACGGTGTGTGTGTGTGTGTGTGTGTGTGTGTATGTGTGTGTGTGTGTGTGTGTGTGTGTAGTAGATCAGTTCTATAATTACAATCAGATTGAGAGGTTTTTTATTTTTCAGCAATTTAACAAACTTTCTACTTTTAACAGTACTGTCCACATTGGCCATGTACTATATTCTCAACTACAAATTATCATCACAGACATCAAAACACATTTAATTTGTTGACATAGAATTGAACAATAACCCTGAAACAACAAACAATCTTGTAAACATATTGATGGATATTTATACATCTTTTTCACCATTGCTAGAGGTGTAGTTTAGCATAGACAATACATGTCAACACTGATCATGATTAATTTTGGAAAGGAATCTTTAATACTAGTAGTTCAATGTACTTTAAGTTCAATCTACTTTAACTTCAATACCCTTCCAGTTCAATGTATGTCAATTTTAATATACTTCCAGTTCAAGTTCAATATACTTCCAGTTCAATCTATTTCCAGTTCAAGTTCAATCTACTTCGAGTTCAATGTACTTCGATTTCAATCTATTTCCAGTTCAAGTTCGATATAATGCCAGTTCAATCCAGTATACTTCCAGTTCAATCTACTTCCAGTTCAAATTCAATCTACTTCCAGTTCAATGTACTTCCAGTTCAATCTACTTCCAGTTCAATCTACTTCGAGTTCAATCTACTTCAATTTCAATCTATATCCAGTTCAAGTTCAATATAATGCCAGTTCAATCCAGTATACTTCCAGTTCAAGTTCAACCTACTTCAAGTTCAATCTACTTCCAGTTCAACCTACTTCCAGGATGATGTAGCTTACTTGTACAGCACAGTGAAGGTAGACTACAAGAAGAGATATTGATTATCTCAGACACAGGTGCTGACTACATGAGAACAATAAAGTACATATTTGTGCACCCACTTGGACCAACAGCCATTTGCCATTTCACAAGAGGCATCTTGAACTTCATATACCGATTTTCCTACCAGTAGCTTTTTCCTGCTAGCCATGGGAATGCTAGCATCTTCCTGTGAGCAATGGAAATGCACAAATAGCACAGAAACATCTAAAGTGTTAGCCAAATCCAGGCTAAATGAGTGGCTGCCAAATGTTTATGTAAGCAACAAGAAATTAGGAAGTTAAATTTACATTATTTCTTTGGATAGAGGATGTGTAAAGTTTAGTCATAGATACCAACTATCAAAGAAAAGTCAGAGACAGAAATCAAGAGAAAGTGTATCAACATATTCTGATGGATCCCGAGTATTTGATTCAAGGAAATCTATATGACAAGTATTTGAGAACTGTCTGCATGGATCCCCACAATGGTTGTTCTTATTACATACAAATGTTGATTTTCCGACAAAATTGTCATTTGACTTGAAAGGTAAACAAATGAAAATGGGAGGTCTTCAATGAAACTGATACCAAAAAGAAATCGATATGAATGAATCTCACCATCTTGATACGAGCTCAATTGGAACAAGTCAAACAAAACAGACAAGTGGATTGGCACTAGTAATGAATCCTGCAGTATGTATGGCAATTGTAATGATGTTAAGCACCAAGCACCAGAGAAAAACGAAGGGATTACGTCACATGGAAATTTAATGATGAATTTATCACTTGTCAAATAATCTGTCACAGGATGGTACGACGTGTATTGATTGCCATCAAACTTGCGAAAACCATCCTCTGAAAGCAATACCAAGATTTGCGTTGGATAAAAGGATCCATTGGCAAATTAATTGCAGCAAACAAAGGTGTCTGTATGGTGGTGGGAGACAAATTCCAGATTAGACGAAGGACTAAAGTTAAATTTGACCAAAGCCCTCTAGACACCGGCATCAATATACAGTAGACAAGTCCTGCAGTTGATGAGAAATGTCAGCAAGCAGGACCCACCCCATCTACATAAATGTGACTTCATTCTGTAATAAGTGTATACAGTCCATATCCATGTAATGATAGAATTGCCTGTCAACAGTGTGTCTAGACACTCGGTGCATATAACCTATATCAACTTACACAACCTATGGCACAATGTATTTTTGTATATGGAAAAGCTAACATGTTCTCAATAACAGCAATGATCTATTATTTGTTATGCATCACTATGGACTCGATATCCAGTCAACAAGGTGGACAGCAATCCTGATTAGTGGTTGGTTGTGGATAAAATGTGATGTGGATTGGTGGTTGGTAGGAGATAAAAAAATAATGTCACACATCATATGGTAGGCATTTTAAAATCAAGTCTTCAGACTTACTTCAGAAAATATTATGAATTTTAAACACATTGTATTACCTTGAGCTTGCATTAATGTGACGATTTATTTGTATTGCACAATACAAAACTTCACAATTATTATTATAGTTGGTTGTGAAGAAAACAATGTGATTTGGGTAGGTGGTTGGTTGTGAAGTATAATGTGGATTGATGGTAGATTGTGGAAAGGAATGTGATTTGTGTTGGTGGTTGATTGTGGAATATGATGTGGATTGGTGGTTGGTTGTGGAAAGGAATGTGATTTGTGTTGGTGGTTGATTGTGGAATATGATGTGGATTGGTGATTGGTTGTGGAAAGGAATGTGATTCGGGTTGTTGGTTGGTTGTGAAGGACAACATGACATTGATGTTTGATTATGACTGCGGGCTTCAAGAATGATGACCACTACTAGACACACAGACAATGTATGACGTGATGCTGTAATCCCCATTATCTGCTGCAGTCCTTTACAACATTGTAACCACCATAGAGTGTCTACACCATCTCCTTATCAACTTCAGAATAGCCCACTCAGATAATTGGCCTGTTCCACCGAGATTGACTTCATTCATGTGTGAGGTGAGCTAGCCGGACCGAGCTAGCCCCCTGTGTTTGTCACAGCCTACGTAGCTGTCACCGAGACAATTAACACAAATATTGACCCCCAGATGGACATGACATCTGACCATCTACTGTCACAACAACTATCAGTGTCCGTGGACAGAACTAGCTATGCAGTCCAGAGTGGCGATGCTGGCAATACATGTACTTGTGGCTGCTGTTAATTGTATATGTTTATTCACTCCAGGATGAGGTTAAAGAGCAGCACTTGTAGGTTAAACAATCCTGATTCCAGCATTAAAACACTTCCGCCCCTACTGTCTGGATCTGTTTGCCACAGACATCATTATCAGTGTGGGATAGTGTATAATGTAGCACTCAAATGTCTAATGATTTATACATGTTTTCTACTAGTTCTGTTAATGCCATAGTTAAGGTACACAAGACCAGGGTCCTGAAACAAATGCTCACCAACCTCACAACACCTTGAATGGTTGCTTGGGTTATATACTCCCAATGGAGTTGAGAAGGAATCTAGTGCACATACCCATTGACCGGGGTAATAATGTAGTGCTATGAGCATGCTTCTGAAGCATGGATTTGGCGCAATATAAATGTTCACATTTGTTTTCATGAAATATCCTCAAACTCAATTAGTATGACTGATCACATCCATGACTTAATGCATGGATGTACTAAGAGATGTATTGTATTGACAGTGAGTCTCCAAGATTAGAGGATTCAGACTACTTCTGCTCACCAACCTCACAACACAAATGGGGGAGGTAAGGGGGATAGCATTCATGAAATATCCTCAAACTCCAGTAAAATGACATCAATGGGGGGAAGGGAGATAGTTTTCATGAAACATCCTCAAACTGGAGTATAATGACTGATCAATGGATCAATGTATGTACCAAGAGAGTCACTGACAGTGAGAGGCTGGTATCAGAGGGTTCAGAACAGCATGCAGACTCCTGTACACTGCTGCATGAAGTCATGTGGATACAGCCTCCTAGTCCCTTCCAGCCTCCCACTTCCCCCAGACCACCAGCCTCCCACTTCCCCCAGACCACCAGTCTCACACTTCCCTCCAGACTACTAGCCAGGGAACTGAGAAAACATCATAGCAGTCTGTGTACTCTCAGGGGCAATGTTCCATTCCTTTCCCTTTTAAAAAATGTCAATGTCTAAATCAAAATCAATGAATTTGTGTTGAAAGAATCAAGGAAGTGTCACATGTGTGCGTGTGTGTATAATAGTCGCTAAGTCGCTCCATAATTCTTTCTGTACCAATATTAGCTGTCTAAATTACAATCAATGACTTGGCGAGTCAAAGTGGGATGTGAGAAAAAAAAAAAGATCCCTCATAGATATTGATGTTGCAAGCGATTAACTCTATAGTGTTATTTTGTCCATTCTCGAGTGTGTATATAAAACATCAGCGTGCGACGTAATCAAGTGTTTGCTATTTGCACATGAAAGAATGAAAGATGCTTCTACTTTACAGTTGTCCAGGAGAGCACTGTCTTGATGTACACCAGCTTAGCTGCAAATAAACTCCCGTGGGTTATATAGTGTCTGGGTTTATTGGTTGGGAGTCAGGCAACTTGCATATACTGTAGTGCAATAGCACTGTCACCTAGCAAACATAATATAACTGCCTCAAATTGGATGAAGATTATCCATATTTTTCTCTGAATTGGATGAAGATTATCCATATTTTTGTCCAGCAAAAACCAATGGGAATAAGAACCTCACTAGTTTGGATTAGAGAAGTTGTCAAAATAGATAGTTCATCGTAAAAATATTGTAGAAGTTATTGAACTGAAATTATTTAATAGTCTAATACAGTAATACAGTAGTTGTCTAATACAGTAGTCGTCTAATACAGTAGTTGTCTAATACAGTAGTCGTCTAATACAGTAGTCATCTAATACAGTAGTCGTCTAATACAGTAGTTGTCTAATACAGTAGTTGTCTAATAATAGATCACACTTTTGTGTCCAAATGGAGTTTTAGAAAAAGACACATATCAATGAATGCAAAAATATCTTTGCATGTGGTTCTAATGCTATTGTAATATTCTTCACTAGGACATGTTATTGGCAGCCAGATACATCATGAGCATGAAATCAAGGCTGCATTGACCGAGGTGGCTAGGGCAGACATCATGAGCATGTAGGAAGGCGGCATTGACTGAGGTGGTTATGGCAGACATCATGAGCATGTAGGAAGGTGGCATTGACTGAGGTGGTTATGGCAGAC
>JAUTBV010108077.1:0-14710 GCA_032361325.1 Lepetodrilus fucensis
CTCACACCCACACACACACACTACACACACACACACACACACACACACCTACCCTACATACACACACACACACACACACACACCACACACACACACACACCACCTACACACACACACACACACACACACACACACCACACACACCCTACACACACACATCACCCACACACCCACCCTACATACACACACACACACACACACACACACACCATGCACACACACACCCTACATACATACCATCCATTCCTTCCAACTACTACTTATAATTCGTCATGTATGGGTGAAACATTCCCACTGTAATGTAAAACAATAATTCATTCACTCACTCCCTCCCTACTCAGGGTTGCCAAAAGAAATAAAATTAGTCTGATTTTGTTAAAGTGTTATCTGCCTCAACTGCTGCAGTGTGTGTAAGTTACTTAACCTTATCCATCTATACTATGCTAACAGTTCTGTGGTCATATTCATAACAATATCATTAAACTTTTAGGAAGCAAAATTTGATGATGATGATAATAATAAGATCATGCATTTGTAGATCACGCCATCCACTGTTACACTGCGATCTGTGTGATGTTAACTCTCTCCATGCTGAAGGCAACCAGAGATGCCCTAAAGAGCAGTGTCTGTGTCTAATACAGCAGGGAGAGGGTTAAAAGTTTATTGCAGTTTAATTAGAGGATTCACATTGCCTAAGTTATTGATATGCCTTGGACTAGTTGGAGATTATATCATGTAATCAGACAGTGTACCATCACTTTCTGATGTCAGGAAATCCTAGGACATTTACCATGAACAGTTATGATGTCACAAAGGTGGATTAAACTTTTGTGCATGCCTATCATCGTCCATAGGTCCAGGACGACTCATCCCCCAGACAATGGATCCTTTGTTTACCCTTAACCTGGATCCAATTGATCATGGTGGCCAGCTATTGCCTTAATTGCAGTTAATCCCAGATTAAGAGGTACGCTGCTTACAATTGGTTATCATGGAATCTGGGCGTGTATTTTGAAGGTACTGATTAGGCGAACACATACGGATGGGAACAAACAATTGTGAAGCCTTATGAAGTCTAGGAGGTGAAGGCAGGGATCAATATTGTCCCAGGATCAAATGTTCAGAGATCAAAGGTTCAGATATCAACTGTCCATTATGACCAAATGTCTCCTGGGGAACATGTCTAGGCCATGATAAATAATAAATATCTCCAGAATTGATGATATCATTTATATTCCAAGTCCTTTCTTGACCTATATTCATTTCATGACCTATATTTTTGTCTGACATATTTTTGTTTTGACCTAGCAAAGACCTGTGATATTTTCTCTTGACCTATGTTTTTATCTCATGACATATATTTATATTTCATGAGCTGTTCTCATCTCATGACCTATATATGCTTGTCTCATGACCTACATATGGATCTCTTCACCTGTACATATTTGTCTCGATGACATATATTTTTTTATTTGTTGTCTCATGATGTTTTTTATACCTTGATTTTGTCTCATGCCATGATCATTTTCATTATGCATGGGTGAAATATACCCTCTGCGACGTAAAGCATTATTCATGAAACATTTCTCTCAAAGATGTATACGGATATTTATGTCGTGACCTATATATAGGTATTTGTCTCATGATGTATATTTTTGTGTCTTGACCTATATTTTTTACTCAAACCCTATATTTATGACTCATATCAGGAGACATGCTCAGATAGCCATTAAGTTGGCTGTTCGTGGATCCGGGAAGTTTTTTCCAATAAATATTATTTAAAAATATATATATATATTAATAACAAATAATATTTATGACTCACAACACTTATTTATGACTCATGACCTATATCTTTCAACATTGCAGGTGTAAGGAGGCATGACAACATACTGGTGACGTGTGGACAGCAGCGACTGACAGACAGACTGACAGACGGACTGACAGCGAGATGAAGTATAGCAACACCCTGTTAGTGGTTGCAGCCTGCCTAGTTCTCTGTGTGCTAGAAGGCGATGCCAAGAGGCGGAAAAGCAAAGGTGTGTGCAGTATTAGCAATTCAGAAAGTAATAAGAGGCATAAGTCCAATGGTAATGGGGGTCAAATCTATACATTTTCAGGGCATCCCATTGATAACTTAAACATTGCAGAATTTCAAATGGAACATCTGGCCCCTGTTTCACAATGGCCTCGTAAAGTTAGGACACGGGTTATCACCTTAGATGCCAATTTAAGAAGGGATATGACTTGTGACGTCTTCGTGAAACAGAGGCCAGGACTCTTCCCCCTTCATAATAATAATAATAATAATAATGAAGATTTATGATGCACCAGATCTCGTAAATCGTTACATTATTATCCCTGGCCACAATGGCAGGACTCGACAGTAAGGATTGTCCGCCAGCTGGCCCAGAACATGTATTACCCACAGGCGGACATGTAAAACAGAATATTTATCTTCAGTTGATTGGTATTAGAAAGTTAATCATTAGTAACTTACAGCCAGATTGTGTAATATCATTATCACCGGTGCCTTTGGGAAATAGAAGCACCCTTAAAATCATCAGTTTCCCCCCCACCATGAATATGAATAGTACTTGAGTACTCCTGCCCTAAACTGACAAGTCGTGATATTAGTGAAAGAATCTAGAAAGCGACTCTAAACACCAATTTTTAAAAAAAAGGGGGGGAAAAAAGGAAATGGAAGCGCACTTAAAATCATCACTGATGTGTTTTTTCCCCCATGAAAATTAATGTAGTAGTATCCTTACTTACTTGCATGGATAGAATTATGATATCTGTTGGAATTTACTATGAATGAGGCCTTTATTTTGAGAGTGGATTGTGTGGTTGTTATTTTTTACCAATTTCTCTGCATTTCCAGAGCCTCCAAAGTGGAAGGGTGGAGCCAAGTCGGAAGAAGACACGTACCAGTCGGCATACGAGGGTCGGACATTAAAGCTGGACTGCGCAGTGAAGGGGAAACCCAAGCCGAAGGTCACATGGATGAAAGACGGCGCGAAACTCAAGTCTACCGAGGTCATCAAAGTAAGTGGATTGGGCACCAGGAAATAGCCAATCAATGCTAGCAGGAAGCAACCCAGCTCTAATCATTAGCTGGCTAATGCAAATGGTTCGGGCTTCCTGGCGTTAAAACTTTTACTTTTATTCGGTGGAGGCTATTTAAGAGACTGAATTGCTTGTCATGACAGATTTAACCCTCTCCATGCTGAAGGCAACCAGAGATACCCTACAGAGCTGTGTGTCTGTGCCTAATCCAGCAGTGAGAGGGTTAAAGATTCCTGCAGTGAGCTATGATGGATTTAGATGCATGATTCCTATTATTAGATATTTGAACAAGATATGCATTTAGTCAGAATTTTTTTTTTTCGGGCCGTAAATCAACAGTAGAAATTTTCTTTCATGTAGAGAGTTACTTTAATTACTGAACATTGTTATATATAGCACAGCGGTAGTGCGTTGGACATTAGAGTAAAAGGTTTTAGTTTGAATTATGCCCTAGGGGAACATTTCTTTCTGGTGGAAACATGTCAAATGAAGTAAACATTGCCATGTAATATGTTAATATTATGTGCAGTTAAAAGTGTTCGAATTAATATGGGATCCGTGGGACATTTGAAAATATTAAAGGTATCTGTGTGACCCCATGAAAATTACAGATTTTACCACTAACATTGGGCCTATGGAGAATGACCCCCTTATTATTTTCTTTATTTCAAACACTGGTTAACTTTGTGTACAGTTATCATCATATTAGGTTAATCTGTACCAGCTATTGGTTGTGGGTCTTTGAGTGCTGCAGGTTTTTCTCCTACAATAAAACACTACTAGTGCTTAATCACTGACAATATTTTGGGAAATGAGCTGCCAATCTTTTAAAGTGGCTCAAAGGAATCGCAATAGAAAAGAAAATTAATATAAAATTACAGGGTTTTATTTGTGAAATAAAACTTATGACAATTAGTTTAAGGTCGTATTAAATGAATACACATTAATTATTAGCATCCTAAATTAATATAATTGTAATTAACGTAAAGCTTACTTTAACCCTTGGGGTACTTTTTTCTCCGAAAAACTACGAGACCATAAACGCTGAAGTAGTGATCTCACATACATGGCACTTACGAGAGCACCATAGAGTTTCGAGAAATGTTACCCAGTTTATTAAATTTATTATTTTTAATAGGCATGATTCTGGCAAGCCATATTTGTAGTCTCAATAACAGTTTCCAACCTAATATTGTCTTAATTTATATTCAATTTTATTTATATTTTTTAATTATTTTGTTTTCAGATTAAAAAACACTCGCTGACTTTCAAAAGCCTGAGCGTGTCAGACAAGGGTAACTACACCTGCAAGGCGAAGAATGATCATGGAATTCTAGAGTTTACTTACAATGTGGACGTCACAGGTAATAATCAGGGAGGAGGATGATAGCACAGTGGAATGACGTCAAACTTCTGAGCTATCAGTCCCGAGTTCGAACTTACCCCAGTGACCAGATTGATTGCAGTAATAACATTTCTGAAATCTTGTCAAGATTGCCTGTATGCTAAGGCACCATTTCTAGATCTTCGAGGGCGCTATAGTCTCTTTAGTGGATACAAGAGCACTATGGTCTCATTAGTGGATATGTCATATCTACTAATGATATGTCATATTATGAGATCGCAATGATCTTTTGTGGATTCTAGAGTGCTATGGGTCTCTTTAGTGGATATGAGAGTGCTATGGTCTTTAGTGGATACAATAGTGCAATGATATTTTGTGGATTTTAGAGTGCTATGTGTCTCTTTATTTACTTGAATTTGAATTAAAGTTCTTGTTATAACAGCACCGTTTACATATAATCTATGAATAAAATTCTAGAAAGTGACTTTAAACGCCAAACCAACTATGAATAAAATTGATGCTATACCATCTGAATGTATACGTTTATTTTCAACAATTATTTACTTAAATTTGAATTAAAGTTATAACAGCACCTTTACATATAATAATCTATGAATAAAATTCATGCTATACTCTGGGTATGCAAACTGCTGACTTTGGGGAAAACACTGTCGTTGTTGCAGTTCAGATCTGGCCGCTGGAGGTGGAGGGTCCGATGAACCTTACGGTGCTGGAGGGCGAGAACGTCAAGTTCCGGTGCCGCGTCATCAACGACCCTAAGGCCACCATCAGCTGGCTGAAACGTGAGCAGGAGGAGGTGATGGACAGCAGCAATATCGAAAAAAAGCCTGAAGTAAGCAGTGGTTCAAATTTTAACCATTTAAAAAAAAATTAATAATAATATCCCGCACATTATGCAATTTGCTCCAAAAAAAAGGATGAATGAATAAAATATAAAATAAATAAAAAGAGTAATGAATATGAAAATTAAAAGCCCAAAATATTTCCACTTGCATTGGTCATTTTAACTTATTCTATTAGAACTTTCCGCGAGTTTACTGTGATAAGACCACGCTACTTCAACCATTTGAACCTATCAAATCCAAGGAAATTTTAATATTATTTTTGTTTCAGTTTCTCCCGAACAATGGCCCAGATCAGGAGGTGCTGGTTCTTTCTAACGTGACAGTGAAGGATTCTGGGAAGTATGCCTGTCTGGCGGGCAACTTGTGGGGCGTGAAGTACAACAACGCCTGGCTGACTGTTGTCGGGAGAACTCCACCTAGTAAGTCCATCCTGATGGCAGCCGTCATCGTCATGGTTACTGTCCAACACAGTATAATTGCCACGTGCCAAAAATATATTTAAAAAATAATTTATAATTATTTTACATTTAATAGTATACTCTTTTATCATGCATATTTGAACGTTTAGTGCATGTAAGAAATTGTCATTACTCTTCCAAGGATCAATGTGCGCTTACAGAACCTTCTCAACTCCCTGGAGGTCATACGTTTACTTTATATTTGTATCTGTCATGTTTTCTTTTTCGCATATGGGTGAAATATTCCTGCTGTGATGAAAATCATGTAGTCTACCAGCGGATTGCTAGGAACATAACTAGTGTTTCCATTGTTACTTTGTCTAAAAATATCTCGTAGTGCTTATACGTAAGGTGGGTGGTAGAACATTTCAGCTTCAGAGCTAAAGGTCCCGAGTTCAAATCCCAGAAATCTGGCATCAATGTTTGCGAAAGTTACCTTTCTGATATGATTTTGATAGGATGCACTGTCTGTAGAGTGGCTATAAGTGAAAGAATCTTGAAAGTGATTCTGAACCCCAATCCAAAAATAAAATATTTCCTTTTTATACTTTTAGACATCTAACAGTTTTTCTAGGACCAATAATCTTAGAACATATTTTTTACATAAGGCTGAAAGATTACCTTTCACTCATCATAGTTTTTATATTGCGAAAAATATCTTAACAGTTTTTAAATGATGAACAGTTGTCCAATTGTATTTTCCAGTAGCAGTGGCACCGACGACTACAACTATGACCACAACAACGACAACGACAACCCCTGCCCCCACCACCACCACCACAACTACCACCACCACAACACCAACAACCACCACTACAACTACCACAACATTCAAGCCATTTGTCTGGACTGAGCGTCCGATGACATCGCGCCCCAGGATCACGTACCCTCCCATCTTCGCGTACACAGAACAACCGATGCCCACAAGGAGGCCCAAACATCGTAAAAATGGCCGCAGGCGAAACAAGGACCGAAGGAAGAACAAGAAAAACAAACACATGGATACAACGACGATGGAACAGATCACGTACCCACAGGACACACACCAGATACCGAACAAGGACAACTTTGGAGGGGGCCGTGTAGTTGACCGGTACCCAACGGAGTACGACACGCACAACCCGTTGTACGAGAACAAGACCCCGGCAGTGAAGGAAGAAAATGGTCGGCAGGGCAACAAGACAGCACATGGGATGAACCGGCACCGTGAAGGCACCATCGGCTTGTGGACGATATACACCATTGTCGGCGCAATTGCTGGCGTCATCTTGCTTCTGGGACTCATCGCCATAACGATTGCGCTATGTTGCCGTAGAGATAGCAATGGACTTTACAAATCTACGCCCGTGTGATTAAAAGATTTGTTCACATCAGAGTTTCAATTTGATCAACGTCTATTTAAATAACCCATTTTTTATTTTTTATGTTATTTTAATTTTTTTGGACAATGGAAATGTGTCTTTAATATTTCGTGGAATGTTACGATTGTCTCGTCGTTGCGATGAGGAACGCGCCATCACGTGTCTAGAGTGATCACGTGCAGTGTGGATGTCTTCATGTCGCATGTGATTCTGGATGCGACGCACATGGATATATGAATATGATCCCTTATTGGAATTGCATAAACACTATGTGTTCCCAGACTATGATTGGAATTATCATTCTGCGGAATAACATGACATGTGGTCAAAATCTCTTCCATTGTTTCGGATTGGATACCATTTTCATGTAACGAAAATAGATGACGCAATGGGAATTCTTTGGTTTTGTTTGTCAAATGATGGCCAAAAAATGTCTACACTTACCCAGGAAAGTGCCATCAAAATCCAAAATGTTCAAGACAGTTACCCCGAGACATTCCGTTTAGGTCGGAAAATAATTACTGCATTGCAAGCCGAGTTGACAGTTCCACAACCAATTGGAGAATACTTTTCGCTTTATGCAAATTCTTGTGGTTGCTCTACGCTAAATTTGAAGACTTGCTACTAGCAGAATCAGCCACGAGAATCCCAGAAGTCGATGGCTGCTGTAAGGGGGATAACTCCTCCTGCACAGCAAATTCCAACTTGGAAAAAATTGGACATGTACATAGAAGAATTTTGTTACATTTTTGGTAACAGAACTAAGATGACATTCTAAATTTAATACAATTAATTTTGATATTGTGTTTTTAGAAACTATTTTAGTTAAAATGACGAATACTCGAGTTTGAAAGCGGCAGCAATGTTTCTCGTCATAGTTTCTGTACTTCCTGCACATTGTTACAAGAAGTTTCACATTTGGAAGGCAGTTAACATTTTAAGGTATTCCTATTTCAGAATTTATTCTACCAGTCTGCTAAAAAGATTTTCGTTAATTTATTTTCATTGCAATGATTGTTTTCCTGATTACCAGATATTTTTTAAAATTAACAATTTAACAAAAATAATAACATTTTATGTATTGTTATGGATAATGGTACTTTGATATTACTTTTGTTTTAACAGTTTTACTCCAGGTTTCCATGGTTACAGTTTTAGTCCTTGTCTGTTTAACCATGTTTACATGCAGTTGTGTTCTTCATTCTGTATGATGCGTTGATTAGTCTTGTTTTATGGGACAACCATGACACTTCAATTCTAAATATAGCAGTGTTTGAAATTAAGAAAATAATATGGGGGTTATTCTCCATAGGCCCAATGTTAATGGAGGTCAAATCTGTAATTTGAAGGGGGTCACACAGATACCTTTAACATTGTTGATTTTCAAATGATCCCCCTTTTAACCCTCTCCCTGCTGAATTAGTTACAGGCAAGTTGCTCTTTGGGGCATCCCCAGTTGCCTTCAGCTCGGAGAGTGTTAAATTTCGAACACTGAAATAGTGACCACAGTGTGGCTAATCTTTAAGAATTGTCACGTAATTTAAAAAACAAAAACATTTATGTTATTTTATTTTATTTATCATTAATTTCTTTTAATATTTTCTTTTTTTAGATATTACCATATTTATGTTGATATGTAAAATAGAATATGCAATTTGTATGTGCACTATCATTTTGTGTCGCTGTTGTTTTTGCTCGTTAACTGCGGATATATGAACATCAAAAGAAGAGATTTGGGCGTGATTTGCCAACAAGATCAAATAACATAATTGGTCTTCCTGTGTTTCAATGCCAAGTGTCAATGTTCAAGAGATATTGTTAATCAGGCATTTTCTTGCACTTTTACAACAAGCTAATTTTTACATAAACCTGTTATCCTGTTATTAATTAGTAACCATGGTAACAATATAAGTAATGTTCACTTTGTAGAAATCTAGATTTAACTATCTCTGTTGAAGCTCTTTTAAATTTAAAAAATAAATGGCAATCATTATTATTATTATTATTATTATTATTATTATTGCGTGGGATGTAGCGCAGTGGTAGAACATTGGACTTTGGAGCCAAAGGTTCCAGGTTCAAATCCTGTCCCAGGGGGCCCCGGCATCAATGTTCGCGAAGGTTACCTTTCTGACGCGATATTGATAGGATGCACTGACTGTAGAGTGGCAATGCAGTTATCATCCTTGGTCTTGTCAGTACCAGCCGGTGCTCGCAGGTTTACTGCAACATTCAGCGCTACGGATGTTGCGGGTTTCCTGCTGCCCTAAACTGACAAAGTCGTGATGTTAGTGAAAGATTCTAGAAAGCGACTTTAAACCCCAATACCAAAAAAAATATTATTATTATTATTATACATTGTTAGTAGGTCCTCAATATACCACTCTGGTGGTATTTGTTGATTTGTTGCATGTTTTTCTTTAACAGGACTTGAATATTAATTTCTTTCTGTGAAAAATAGCGAATTGTATCAGTGTAGAGAAGAGAGTGTATGAAATATTCTCAACAAATTTAAATAAGGGCCAAAAGACTTTGATATTATATTAAAATTACAAAGAATTTCCAAACATTCACAGGCTCCAGAATCCAGACACTCTTCAAGAACTTGTAGACATGCCACCAAATTCCTTAAGCTGAGGTATGAGATTTGTGAGAAAGCATCCCAAGAACATTTAGGCCAGTCCTCAACTTATTTTGTTGAGTATATTTTGCATGCAGATTGACCAAATGCTGCGAGTTATCAATTAGAATGTGTATAATTATTTCTCGTCTTTTGTGTTTTGCATGACTATCGTATTGGTTGGATCAGAAATGTTTGTTTGTCATACATTGTCACAATGTACATATAATCTATATTCATATATCAATATGCGATTGCAGATAGCTCTCCAGTAAGTAAGTGCAGTAATAGTTGTAATCTCGCCGACTCTGAGATATTTTATGTATATAATAATATATCCTCAATCTTGTAACAGTCTTTAAAGGTACCATAGCACATTTTTTAGAATTTTATTCATCATGAATTTTGTCAAAAGTACCAACATTATTTTGAAATAGAAACCAAATTGCTAACATGACCAGATTATTGGTAGCAGTTTTTGAAATGTGTCGTAGGTATTTGAGAAATGGAAGAGTACTATGGAATGGAATTTAATATTAAGTACAAAATTCATGGTATTATTCCTGAAAATGTTGCTACGGTGCCTTTTTATTATTCAGAGTTTCTGTGAAACTGTCTTGGTTGTCTTGTAGTGTCTTTTATACATGTCATTTTTAATTTAACACATCATTAACATACGCCAATAATTTATACCAGCTGGTTTAGCAGAGCATGCTACGAATGCTTCAATGATATGAATGAATGCGAGTCTTGGTCACACATACAACTGTACAACCAAATGTTTGAATAGGTCAGAAATATTGCAATTGAATTTGATTGCCCTTCAAAGGTGTTTACAAAAATGTTTTTGATATTAATAATTATTATACTCATTTGTAACAATATTATGTCACATTTACTATCACCTCTTGACAGATGCCTTTGGATCAAATTGGTTGTGCTGAAAAATTGTGTGGATTATGATCTGTTTTTAAATGGTATTAACTGTATAATACTCATCTTACTAGATTCTTCATTGATCTAATCATACAGTCACTGAGGGATGGACATTCATGTTTTTTTTATCAACATATTACATGTATTTGTATCACTATTTGGGCCAGAAAGTTTTACAGTAAGTTTCCATCCTCAGTGGCTGTAACACATGCATGTAGACAGTCCTAAGTTTATTCAGTTATGTTAATTCTTGTCCAGTGTCCATTGTCCAATAGCGTATTTACCGGTGTATAATACACTTTTTAACCCCCAAAACTGACCTCCCACACATCATTGTGAACAACCAAGCATTTCTCTCTTCGGAATATTTACAGTTAAGGTTTGAGGTTAAAGGTCACACAGCATATAGATCAAAGATGCAATCTCTGTATTTTACTTACATGTTTGTCGAATGTTGAAAGAAGACTTATGAATTTCAATTCCAACTTAACATCTCCCTATTAAAAATAGTTCCTATTGAATCATTTTCAATATTGAATACTGAGTGAAACAATGCAGATCAAATTATACTCCAAATAATATTTTGTTAGGAATTTGATGAAAATCAAAAGGATGTTATTATCAAAAGGATATCAGAATTATGTCAAAGCCGTCATGATGTTTGTTATTCTTTGCATTTATTTTTGTCATTAAATAGCCTAACATGTATTTTTAAGCCCGTCTAGATTTAACTTTTTATATAATTTTTATATTTTATTTTAGCCAACGTTTTGTGTTTTAGCAGTTCTGTTTAGCATATTAATTTGTTAAAGTTACTATTATAACTAACAACAACAACAATAATAATAATAATAATAACAACTAACAACGTCAAATAAAAATAAATAAATATTAAAATACATTTTAAAATAAAATAAAAATATATTAATCCTGTCAGCTGATCACAAACCTGAATAAATATATATCCTGTAGATATCTCATATTTTCATATCAACATTTATCTCTATAAACTAACTATTAAACATTATATTGTTGAACGTTGATTGTATGTTAAAAATAACATTCTAATTTCATAGGATTAATATGAAATGAAAATGATGAAATATTTGTTTATGATAATGATATAGAAATATGGTAACAATTATCTATTTATGATAGTGTGTCCATGAATATGTGAAATATGTCCTATCTGTCTTGAGAGTTATTCATGGTTAGGGCAGATGTAATTTAATGAGCGAGACAAATTATGCATTTACATACAAAGTCTCGTATTTTTTCAAGTTACAGCATCAGTGTCGTTTTATCTTTTACCTTTCACAAAACTGTGTAAAACAATAGTGGAAGCTGACGTCATTGTAAGCTATGGTGGAACCATCAAATGGCGGCAGACCTGATTTAAGCCAGAAATGCAGCAGTACACAACTATCGAATTACAAACTACAACCATACACCCTTGTGATAAGCAGGCAAGATAATAGTGTCAAATTCGCAATTTCCAACTCAGGTTTCCTGCATGTTGTATACGTAATCTCATTATTCTTATTTCTGTACCATGTTCTGGCTTGTTGACAGTGCATTAAGTTGGTAGTTAATATGTAAATTCATTAACATTCATCTAGGTCCATTTCTTAACCACAAGTATCATGAAGCATGACAAATATGAACAATTCATTAATTGGTAATGCACTGTTGTTAGTTATGTGCAGTTATTAATATGATAAATACTATTGTGACTTTATATATATTGATATTAATTATTACTTTATGGGCCAGCTATTAGATAAGCCAAACACATGCTGCAGGCCAGACAACAAGACCAGACATTCTATAGGCCAAACATTCTATTGGTCAGACATTCTATAGGACAGACAACAAGGCCACATGACAAGGCCACCCAACTGAGCCAGACAACAAGGCCACATGACAAGGCCAACCAACTGAGCCAGACAACAAGGCCAGACACTATATGTCAGACATAGGCCATACATTCTATAGGTCAGACATAGGCCATACATTCTATAGCAGACATAGGCCATACATTCTATGGGACAGATAACAAGGCCACATGACCAGGCCAACAAACTTAGCCAGACAACAGGTCGGACAACAAGGCTTGACATTCTACAGGCCAACCACATCCTATAGCCAGACAAGGCCAGACATAGCTCTATAGTCCCCCCTACACTCCCTACTCTAGTCCAGATCAGTATTATTATTTAGTTTGTTAGACTACCTCACCTAACTTGACACAAATAGTGTACAAGTTACAGGTAGAATCTGGTTGACATTTTTAGATATTTTGTACTACTACTACTGTCATCTTTGTAGTATATTGTTCATACATATACTTAGTTTCGTTCAATGTCCAAACTTTGTTGTATGAGCTACCAATCATCAATAAAATAATACCATATGCCAAATAGTCTGCGTTTTGTCATGGGTTGTGAAGAGATTGTGGTGGTTTTTAGATTACCTTTCAAGAATTTGTGTTTATCGCTAGAATCCAGTCACTTGCCACTGGATAAGTAGTATTAGAAGTTATTTATATATACATGTATATATGATAAAGATATGGATTATGGATTTTTATGTGATAATTTTGGCTCAGGTGGTCAAAAATATACTGAAGGTAAAATTTAAAGGAACACTGAATATGTCATCACTTTTAGCAATTTGTCGATGGCATTCTTGTATTATTATTTTTTATCAATGCGTCAGTGATGTCAAGAACTGTTTTGGAGCTTGGGTGGTTATAGTGGAATAGTGTAATTAATAGTTGACATAATGAAACACTAATAAACGTTTTCAAACAAGATACGTGTTCTAACATTCGTAACATTTTATGCATTATGGTTTTTTTTAAAGAACAACCTACGTTTCAACAAAACAAAACATGCTTACTTTTGACTTCATTCAAATGTACATATACCTGTTTTAACAGTGGCAAATAACCCTCGCATGTCAAAGTTCTAAATGGTATACATTAAAAAAGTATTTATTCCAATAAATACTACACATTAAGTTGGGCATCTGCCAAAAAATACTGTTGTTCCTTCTAATTTTACCATCAGTATATAAATAAAAATAATTTATTATTTGGGCCAGTTGGTCGATACTTAACATGTCAGTTGACATAAAATAACTGATAGTAAGATAGCAGTTATAAACACCAGTACATATATATTGTTCAGCCTTGAATGTACAATACTTTTCAAAGAACGGAGCAGACTTTCTTGACATTATCAAATTGACTTGAACGTTGTGTCAATCATTGCCTGTAGGTCTTTGTTCACGTCCAGTGCTGTTTTTTACCACTTGTTCTTTTACATTTTATTATAATAATTTTCTAAAGGCTAGTACACTGTCGGCAGAATATAAAAATAATTATTTTTATTTTCCAAAGCGCAAAAATTTGGGTCGGATAATCCTTAAAACAGATAATCGAATAACTATGGCCTTATTTGATATAATATTTGATAATACTACAGCTGTATATATAATAATTTTACTATGGTACGACCCAGTGGCCAGTGCCTGAGCACCTTTTTACTTACTGATGCAATATTGATGCAATATTAGTATTATTACATTCAAGCAGCATCTTTGGTTTGTCAGTACCAGCCAGTGCTCGCAGATTCAGCCTTTCCTTCTGCCCTAATAGACATGCCGTGGTATAACTGAAAGAATTATGAACATTGATAGAAATACCAATTAAAACAAAATCTAAATTTATAAACATAAATTTCAATGGCAGCAAGGAGAGCGTTATAGTGAAATCAGGGGTGCGTTCAATAAGCACATGGCTGAATAAGCCGCTTAGCTAAACTGGTGCCATGTCCCATGTACGTCATGCGACTCTTGAGACAGTGGCTGGTTTGGTAAGCCGCTTGCAAGCGCTTGTGTCTTTGAACGCACCCTTGATGTTCAGCTAGTCTACTTGGCGGCTACCCCTCTTCCGGTCTCGTTGCCATGGTTTCCTTTGTTCTAAGTGTACGTGTATATCCGGATACACGTACACTTTTTCAGAGAAAGTGTACGTAATATCAGAAATGAAC
>JAUTBV010108088.1:0-11123 GCA_032361325.1 Lepetodrilus fucensis
AGGTGAGGATTTGCTACGTCGAGTCTTGAGGTGCGAATTCTGGAAGAGAACCAGAGGCTCATTCACATAATTATAGGCCTCTGACATGTCTGAGTATTAGTTACTCATGCCTTGGCCATGCACTCTTGAGAATTATATATGAGAGACACATAAATGTAAATTGAAAGGACAACAGTAAATATTAACAGAGAATAAATAGGCATACACAATACAGTTAAGATTAGGCGTTATTTAACGTATGATACATTGTACGTTATGATCGTTTTATTACAAACGACTTTCACCAACACCCTGTTTTAATGTGATTGAGTCATTATTACGTGTGACTCAGCGAGTAATTGAGTGAGTGAATATAGAGTTTAACGTCGCTGCGGGAATCTTTCACCCATTTGCGACGAGACTCAGCGAGTAAAAGTATGCTATTTGATCTGTAACTTTACAGATCATTGTTATGACGATAAGGAAGTTGAAGTGCGTGTATACCTGAAGTATCGACAATACGTATTTCTATGTCGATACTTACTTCTAAAACATATTCAAATTATGACAAATAGCCCCGCAATTCCTCCAGATATAGCCATCTATTCAAAACTTACGTTTTTCCTGCCTAGCCCGGAAAACACAAACATTTTGATAAAGATTATGTATTCTGGTGCATTCGCCCAAACAATACGTATATTTGTAATACGGGAAACGGAGAACAATCAACATCTCAATGCATTCACTCATTAAATGGACACTATTGTATTTTTGATAGGTCTACAACTGGGCAATGGTGCATCCCATATATATATTTATGTTATATTCCACTCATTATGCTCTAATACATGTAATGCTGTGAACGCGGCAAATATATTCTTCGAAAAATAAATAAACATGCGTTGTCAGAGATTTTTAAATGCTTATATAGTGTCATGTTTCTTCTTATAATCATGCCTTCCTATTTAACGGCTGTAATAACGCAAATTCGGCTGGAATAACATGCGCACTGGCTGTAAAATCAGGGTTACCGGAATGAATGACATGCGCACCGGCTGTCAAAACGCCCTGATAATGGAATGAATGAATTATCTTTATTTCCTCCATTAATATCGGAGAGTGTATAACAGAGTACCGTAGATGTACATTAGATGTACGTTGGCGGGACTAGTGACATTAGTCTCTGTGACGGGGAAATATGTCGTCCAGCAATGTTACGCCGAGTTTAGCAACTTTTATTTACGCTGAAGGATTATACTTGATTCACTGCCTCATTCAGCATGCTCGTTGTAACGCCGCAGAACTTTACGTAGGCCTACGTTGTTACACCCTGATACTGTTTGCATCCATCATGCTGTCAGCCTCCGCATACCAACATATAGTTCCTGTCCGACCGCTTCACAATCAACACGGACTTCTCAGCGTTCCGCGCGGATAAAGAGGAACAGCGCGTGCCGACGGACGCCGGAAAACGTCAGAAGTGTATCCAGAAACATGGTGTGATCAGATGTTCGACAACAATGCATGACCGACTGCAAATAATTAAATTGTTGTATCCAACTACAATTTACATAGGGTACAAACTATCTATATAGATGAAAGTCAATGAGTTGAACATAGGGGGGGAATACCTGGATAAAATTCAAACGAGCTGAAGCCAGATAGAAATTCAACGTTGTTTAACGTCAATGTTATACTGGTCTTATACCATAGAATGAAAAATCACAATATTGAACGCTTTTGATAAATCGCATTTTTTTAAATATTTATTTTCTTTCTTTTTGACTTGGGGTTTGCTAACATCACTACTTGTCAGTGTAGGGCAGGAGGAATCCCACAACATCCGTAGCGCTGAATGTTGCAGTACACCTGCGAGCACCGGCTGGTACTGACAAGTCCAAGGTTGATATCCACATTGCCACTCTACAGGCAGTGCATCCTATCAATATCGCGTCAGAAAGGTAACTTTTGCGAACATTGATCCCGGGCTCCCGATAGACTATATAAAATGTATCTGTATACAAATACCAAACGGAATGTTTGTTACGACGGACTATCCTATATCCGTCCACGTTCCTTATTGTAATTCGCGTTCCAGCGAGTTTTCCGTCAGGCCTATCAGGCAACTCTGACCAATGTCTTGTCGGACAACTCCACACCCCGGACGTTCTAACTACTCCATTGCTCTTAGACGTCAGGTAGGTGACGTCATCGGTACAAATGACCGTTTGATGACTACATGTCCAAGCTGATGCATTGGTCAGCTAGTGGTGTCCCGTGGACGAGTCCGAGGAGGTGTAATTATAGTGGTGACGTAATCAATCGCTGGTGGACACGATAACCGGACATGAAGGCCGGACATGAGGGCCGGATACCGTCAGTTGGCGTGAGAAATGGACGTCAAGTGGACCCGCCGCTATAGTTGACACATCTTTCTGCCATCATCAGTATGTCTGTTCGACGTATCACTATATTTATACAAAAGACGATTTTTTAATAATGTGTAACCAACTTTATTCCGTTACCTTTACCTGTATCTACAATTTATTAAATGTACAATAGTCATTTTTTTTTTTTTTTTTTTTTAGAAGACAATGTTCGTATTCGGGGACAATAGTGTTTAATAAGTCTTGTTATTTAGACTGGGCACATGTTATTTTAACCTGAACTATACATTTCATATGCCAAATTGTATGTATCACGTTTGTGCTATAGACACTTTAATAAACAAGTTTCTTATTTTTCTTCTTTCTTCGTCTTCCTCCACTTCTTCTTCTCCTCCTCCTCCTCCTCCTCTTCTTCTTCGTCCAATTTTCCTTCTCCTCTTCTTCTTCTTCTTGTATATAACATACGCTCTCATTAACAGCATATCGTATGCTCGTCCGAACTAACATCACTCGTCTCGTGACAAGACTAATACATACTTTGTCTTACCGAATCCATTATGCATACCATACCTCAAACAAAGGAACTGGACATGTGTACAATGGTAATAATAGTGACAAGATCGTACATGATTGCTTGGAGTTAACCGTATATACGGTATAGATTAGTCAGGAAATTAATATTAGGCCTTTGTCCCACGTTACAAATGGTTATTCAATTTGTATAACAATGTGTGTCACTCTATGTTACTTCCTATCTATCTACGTGATGTGTATCCTACTTTTTTTAAACTTTTTTTTGTATTGGGGTTTAAAGTCGCTTTCTAGAATCTTTCACTAATATCACGACTTGTCAGTTTAGGGCAGGAGGAAACCCGCAACATCCGTAGCGCTGAATGTTGCAGTAAACCTGCGAGCACCGGCTGGTACTACTATTCAATGTACGTGGTACTCTGAATGTCTTCTTATTAATTCATTCAAAGAAGTAAGTTTTTATTTGATTTTGCGCAGTTTGTCTGAGGTATATGGGCTTTCACTGGGAAGGACTTTTATTGTCCTAGAGGTGTGTGCTAACTAGTGTTGGGAATTGTTCCTTCTGGTTCGAAATTTCGTGGCGTTAAATCAGTAAATCATGACCGAGGACAGTTTAAATGATACGCACTTCCGGTTTTGACTACCATCTCCATGAATAGTGTATTGTAATGAATGTTTCCCCTACTTAACGTCTTTTCAGACTAACGACAAACTTTTCAATTCGATAAATAACAATCGCGCGGTATGCCATCAGTTAACGTTTTTTTCTAGGATTATATCAAAAGGAATGTCTATGTACATAACTATTGTATGATGTTAACGACGTGTGCATTGCCGACATCTCCAGACGGTTAAAACCTATAGTTTTAGGATTATATTATTGTATGACTGGAATGTAGCATGAAGTCATAGTTAGGCCTATAGCCCCCCACCCCCACCCTCCCCCCGAATAATTTATCTTCAAACTATTGATAAACATAGGTTTGCTAAACGTTATGAGGCACTTTCAGATATCTACCATGTATTCGTATACATGCATATACCGGACCTGTATTTGTGAGGATTGCTATATGTTATTTGGCCTACAATAGGCCTACAACTCTAGAACCGCATGTATACAGATATTGCAACACAATCTTCTCCACAATGTGGAACTATTTTCCTTCACAGAGAATATCTACATCTTCTCTATACTAGGCGCGTTCAGCACCGCCATTAATACTTCATTGGTTTTTCATATATGCATAAACTTTATCAGCTGTCTGCAGCTGCTTATAGACTGGCTCATGTTATAAGAGCTTCCACAGTCACACTATCATATATAGGATTATTCTCATTTTACGAAACATCAATGTAGGCATGCATGTTTCCATGCACGCTTGCGCCTCTTATAAACCTATGGCTCCCTTGCCATGGTCTTCAATATGCCTTTCACCGGAAATTGAACGTGAAGATATAGCTCTGCACCAGACATCCGAGGTGCTGGAGGTTCGATGACGTCAGCCCAATGTGTTCTTAGATAAGACCGTCTTGAGTTGATCCACATACGAGGTGCTATGGCCAGCATTCAGAGAGTATCAAGTGTGTTGAAGATAAGGCACGCATCTTCCTTTTATAGAAGTAACGGTAAAAGTCGCACCACAGATAATACGAAAGTGGAAGGAATAGAAGAGAAAAAAATAAAGGGGAATTCTGTTTTGTTTTTTCCTGAGACTAGGTAGCATCATACAGTTCTAAAACACAATAACAGATAGGGGCCTACATATAAAATGCATGTCGAAACGACATTTTATGTTCGTTTTTAGAGTTTTATTATTCTATACCAAGATCAGATAGTAGGATATTCAACCATAACTTTAACCAAGCATAAATAATCTTAGGTCTACGCTGTAAAAAAATACTTCAACTATGATATACATGTACCTGGTATATGAAAATATATTCATTCTTTATCTCCATGGCAATCAATATAATTGATATCAAAACTATTTGCTTTCATCCTCCCAGACAATGGAGATAGATAGGTCAGATCCATAGGTATACATGGTTGTGTGTCTGCCATTTTCTTTCTCTGAACAAAGATTGTGATGGCACTGTTTTAGACTATCAATAGTCTCGGAGGATTAAAGTAAATCAATAATATATATTGGTATTATATTTATACAAAGGAGCCACTGAAATTCTTTACCCTCTGTTCTCCAGTAATCTAGACTTGCTTAACTGCTCTAGGGTATTATTTTGAATACGAGTATTTGGGCGAGAACAAGGTGTGACACAGACTACCACTGTTTCAGCCACCCATGTATGTAGAAAGCATATTAAAGACATACTAGTACCTATCTGGTATGTATATCAACAACACAAGCCATTTGTCATTTATATATATATAAAACATTTTATTGAATCACATGAGTTGAAATTCGCATGGTCTCCTTGGAAGTATTTGTGATGAATGCTTACATGGTTACAGGAAGAAATGTGACCTTTAAACAGGCGACCTTCAGACAGGTGACCTTCAGACAGGTGACCTTCAACAAGTGACCTTCAACAAGTGACCTCTTTGTGACCTTCAGACAGGTGATTATTATATTCATCGGTGTAAGAAATCTCTTCTTTTTTCTCTTGAGAATTAATTCTAGTAATAATATTCTTAACATATTACAGGATACTAGTAATCTTGATTGAGTAAGGAGCTATTGAAAAGGGTTTCATACATTTGTTCACACCACTGACATATCAGTCAATCAGGGGCCCGTTGCTCAGAACTATTGTAGCTACAACTATTGTAAAGTGAACGCATTTCTATTTACAACTATTGTATATTGCTACAATTGTTCTGAGCAACGGGCCAAATGTTGAAATGAATTGTACGATTAACTGAAGATTTAAAATAACATGCATGAAATAAGTGACACTTGATAATGACAAAGAATTTCTTTAAATAATTTCTTTAAATAATTAAATAAAGGTGCATTACCCTTGTAACACTCATATCAGAAAGGCACAAAATCAATGGAAGATAACAATAAATTAAGCTACAAGACAAACGTGTCTCTTGTTTGTTTTACACAGCAAGCATCGACTGTATTGCATAGATATTCTTTCTGGTAGGTATGACCTCCATCCCACCTAATGACACCCACCCCACCCCACCCAAACAAGGAGCTGCATACCATATAATAGTACCATAAGCCTTCTTTGTTCAGCAAAGTAAAAGCAAATAATGAAACAAAAACTTGAGCATGAAGCAGATTAAAATACACAACAAAGACAAATTTTAAAATATGCAACTTGATATCATCCAATATTAAACTGAAACCTCATACTCTCCCCTACCTTGGAGAAGAAAAAAACAAATCAAAGATTACTTTGTATTTTATCCTTTCCAAATGGGCACATAGACTCATAGTTAGCTCTATACAAGTGTGTATTCTTAATTTTGTCAAAGAGGAATATTTCACCCAAACATGACGATTGATTTGAGTAAAATGAATCCATGTTGATTGATGCCCAAAAAGAAATTATATTGGTAATAACATACAGCAATTTATGCTTTCGATGGCAGGAACTCGTATTTAATGTATGATTTGAAAAAAAATCTCTTTATTTTCCTGTCAAAAGGAATAATTGTGCAATAGAACCACCAAAAAAATGGGTTTACTAATGAAAGGTATTGTTGTGGAAGAGGCTATACATCAACATGTTCACTGTTCATCACAATAGTTATCTTCTTGACAGTGTCACTCTCATAATATATAACTATAACTAGTTTGTATCACAGATTGATTCAGCTTCAGACTGAGGTCCATATCCTTCATATAAAAACAACACCATGGAAACATCAACCATGATATCAGTAGTTTTGCATTGGCTGATAAAAGTGGGCGTGAGTGACCTCACAATTGAGCAAATTTCTCCTGTTAACAATGTGGTTTTAAAGTCGTATTTCGTCAATCAAACCATGCTGCTCGACAACATGTCGCTGAAGGTGTTCACATTTGACCACAAGTTAACAAGAGTTTGTTTTTTCACAGCGCTGCCCAAATCCCAAGCCGGAAGAAAGATTGCATATATCCCCATCACACATATTGCAAAATGTCTTCAATGGGGAATCCAGAATCCCTGAAAGCCTTTATGGTATAAATGACCGTCTGCTCAACAGCCGTCATTTTGATAGTATGACCTTTGACATTGTCCATCTTGACTCATTGACCTTGATGGCGGCCATCTTCATTTTATTACCTCAATATTAAAAACAAGAGTCTCATCTCAGAAAACAACAAAACTTTTTCCATCCTCCTTTTTTCTTGACACTCGAGCTCTGCATTGAGGCGGTTTTCGTATCGTTGCTCTTGTTCCTTTTCGATTTCCGCGTGCTGTGTTTCCGCGAAACGACACCGGTGATTTTCAGGGCGGACAATATCGCTGTGTCGAACACCTCCTTCAAGTTCTTCTGCGTGAGCGCCGAGCACTCAATATACTGCACGGCACCGACCTCCTCGGCCAATCGAATCGCGTCTCTCTCGGGCACGGGCTGCTCCTTGTAGCGCGCGAGTTCGATAAGCACCTTGACGTCGGTGCGGAGATCGCACTGGGTTCCTACGAGAATCACAGGAGCCTTGGGGCAGTGTTTCTTCACCTCTGGGACCCATTTCTCCAGGATGTTGTGGTACGACGTGGGCGACACCACACTGAAGCAGAGCAGGAAGACGTCGGTGGACGGGTAGCACAGAGGACGCAGACTGTCAAAGTCATCCTGGAATCAAACAAAACACACGTGAACAGAAGAAAACAAGTCTGAGAGCAAAATACAGAACAAAACAATCTCACTATCTGAAAGGAACATGTGACAATGAAGAATGGAAGGAAACCGGTCTGAGAGCAACATACAGAACAAAACAATCTCATTATCTGAAAGTGAATACATGAATATCTTTATCTTTGTGGATAACTTATTATTCGATGTCACAGCTGGAATCTTTTACCCATACAACGATCATAGGAGCATATCCAAAAGCTACGTACAGAATACCACTATCATGATGAAGAAAAAGGAACAGGTCTCGAAATTACACAATTTTCTTGAAAACTGACCCCGCGATTACGAAACCATTTCAAGTATGATTTCATGCTCAAGCCCCAAAAAACTTGTTGACCATCATACTCAAAATAATCTCAACATCAGATCCGAATGCAACATACAGTATAAAACTATCCTGATGAAATGAAAGGAACAGATATGAATGCAAAATTAACCCTCTCCCTGCTGAAGGCAATTTAAGTTGCCTGATCACATGCAGAAATAGAACACTTTGAATTTATTCAGCAGGGAGAACGTTAAGAATGAATTTATCATGATGGATTTAAAGGAACAGATCCATAAAACATAAAATATAAAAAGACATGAATGGAAATCTGAATACAATTTACTGAATCTCTATTGAGGACACCGTACAGAAACTAAGGATGGGTGTTTGTCATATAGGACGTAGCGTTCAAGTCAACATCTTCTTACATTACAGTCTACACAGTCGTTACACAGTCGCCGTGATGGCACAGCATCAGACAAGACAAGATCAAGATCAAGATTCACTCTAGTGTGACCTTTTCATTCATGGTTAGTTGTTAGGCTACACTTCTCTTTGATGTTGTGATACTGTATCCCCGACAACTTGTTTCCCCAGCATGACGAGTCCCGACTGACAATATACTATTGTGCATGTGTACAAGGCAAGGGGGCATGTTGGTCTATGATGCTAGCTTTCATCTCTGGTTTCGCAGTATGGCGACAACCAACTATCGCTTGTAACGCTGACTAAATAAGGCCTGATTTGAAAGACGTACATGATGAATGTTCACGGGGAAAACAAGCACACAGGAGACGTAGATCTGTCCACCAATGTACAGAGAAGTCGATCTTTTCACCTGCGTAACAAGAGATCGAAGTGAAAGCATGCTTCCCTCAGTATTAGACAACCTAGTCAATTCATACACCAAACTATGAATTAAATAAAATCCACAGTATGTAAATATGATCCACAGTATTTAAGTATGAGTGAGTGGGTGAATTATTGTTTTACGTCACAGCGTATGGGAATATTTCACCTATACGTGACGATATGAAAGTATGATCCATAGTACTTATGTAAATATAGAGAGACACAATGCATATGTACACACACCTCAGTGTGATCAATCAAACTAGGAATAGCAACAGCTAAGATACACAAACAGAACGTCTTGAAAGGATGCCATGAATCCATAACAATTTATCATAAAATCTGTTCTGAATTATCCTTTATTGCCATTTGTCAACCAGTCACCGAGTCTGAAACACTGAGACTATTCACACTTATATCTCCTTAATCCCTCGACTTTTAAGTCCCCTGTCCATCGCCCAACCACGGATCTATATCCAACTACAGGTACTCGGGTCTTTGATCCGACCGAATACACGATACGTTTGCTTAGTCGAGCGCGACCACCTATAAATGTTATTCACCTCGGTCTTTCACTTTCTCCAGGTGCAGCCACACTCCAGTGCCCAATGTCTCCCGCCTGACAGACCCAAGACCAATGTGAATGCAGAGGCATATAAAGTCGCGTGAAGCAATGGATAAAAACACAGGGAGAAAGTGACCACCCCTGTAGACCACCAACATCGACTTTCATTATTCATATTAAGTCAAGAAGTCACAAAACTCTCTTGAGATGAAGTCAAAAAGAGAGCAATTTCCATATAAGAAGGTCTCGAAAGTATGAAATGATCCTATACAAATAATTCTAACAATGCAATGTGTATACTTGTTTGGAAATGTTAGTCTAATTGTAATCTGTAAACACAATAATCATTATGCGGAAGAAAATCCCAATAAATACATCCAAAGAAATTACTAACTTTACATCTTAATCCTCATAGTATAATCCTGGCAGAATTAACTACCAAAGGTCATTGAATCTGAGCAAGCTTCTTATATTCTAGAACAGGTAGCATTGAGCAATGATTATACAACCCGAAGAATCGCGAATTACGCCCCTCAAGGCCCGAGCTAATCTTGCACACTCTGACCGTGACAACAGATTATTGATACATTGAACTCTAAGATTACGAGCACCTGGTCACATTAAGCTGACAACATATTACACAACGATACTGTAGCAACTGTGACAAAAGGAGAGCACAAACCTGCATGTATGAATTAGTTTCAAATTTCTCTACACTGGTAGCTTTATAGGGTATTAGTTCTATGACCCTGCTTACAGAGATTTCCACTGAAGAGGGGGAAATGGCTACTATGTCGAGAGGGATTTATACAAATGTTAAATAACATTTTACCCCTCGGATTTCTGGATCCAATATTGCTGAACGTGTATACACTCAGTACAAACGCACCCCTCATTGAGAAACTCTCTTTACCGCACGAGCAAACAGCGTATTTACGGTTGCGGTTTGCTGTGACCAATGGTGGTGGTGACATTGTGGGACGGTTCAAGGAAGTATTAGCCACAATAGAAACCCTCCTAATCGCATAAACACCCATAAAACCCACCCTCTTCACTGTGGTCTGGAGTCATGTGGTGAAGAGCATCCAGTCAGTCACATACGCTCTCGCGCTCTTTACTTACGATGTCACAAGTCTTGAAATGTTTTCATGGGTTCAATTTATTCAATATGGTCTGTAAAAACAGTGATAACTATCATGAAGAGTGCGAATGAGTTATTATGCTTCGAGTACGTATTAGACCTTCCATTTGGGTCAATATAAATAAAAGTACACATTATTGTTCTACATCGCAGTGGAGATTTTTGTTCACCCATTCGCTATGACCATCACGAAGAGCTTAAGCCTCTTTTTAATTAAGGTCCAGCACATATTTTTTTTTGGTCTGCTTTCTACCGGATTTTGAAACAACTTCAGGAATTTGGTGAGTTTAACGTCGCCGCGGGAATCTTTCGCCCATTTGCGACAATCAGGAATTTGGCGCCATTCTTCTAATATACATGTCTGAAAGTTCCTGAAGAGTACATGGAAGCTGCAGACATTTGGAAATTCTTCGTTGATAAGATAACATAAAGCTAAATTAATATGTCCAAGTGTATGTATGATGTATGTCATGATAAACAGCTACCTCAAGTATACTAGACATGGTATACTAGACATGGTATACTAGACATGGTATACTAGACATGGTATACTAGACATGGTATACTAGACATGGTATACT